>JAODAL010051824.1:0-26430 GCA_025379985.1 Phyllomedusa bahiana | reverse complement strand
AAACGGGCCCAAAAATTAGGGCATAAAGGTACCAAAAAACAATAAACTTTTTGGGGCACCATCTGCATACCGGGTCGGAACTTACTAAGTTTTAAAGGTGGTGTAATAGGACGATTTTAGAATTTAGAGTTGAGTCACCCTGTCATTGGGGTTTAAAGTTTAGATAAGTTTGGGCGGGGACGACCAAATTCCCTGCCTATCCGCAATTTGGGCCAAACCGTTTTTTCCCCCCAAAGGGGGGGGCTTTCCCCTAATCCCTTCCAGGGTGCCCCCCCCCCAGCCTTAAGTGAAAGAAGTGCATAGAACCAAGACCACTTCCTGAGGGGGGGAAGAATCGGGCCCGGGGTACCAGGAATTGCAGAAAGGGTTATAGAGGATGGCCTAGTTAAAAGTAATTGAAATTTTAAAATTATAAGGTGGGAAAAAAAACTGAGACGATGGCAGAACCAAACCTGCCGTATGTGGGGAAATGCCCTTAAACCCCGCCTGAAGTGGAGCAATCTGAGAAACACCCAAAACCCCCCCACCCACACCAACCCCCTTCATGTGAAAAACCCAGTACCCCGGGAATGTCTTATTAAACCAAAGGGGGAAAAAATTTAAATTTTCCCCTCTTTATTTTATGGGAAAGTGCTTTTTTCCATACCGGGGAGGGCCTGTCTTCCAAAAAAAGGGTGCACCCTCAGAAAACCCCCTTGGAAAGGGGTCCCGGGGCAAAAGGGGAAATTTCAAGGGATTTCTTTTCTTTTTACCCCTACATACATACTTCCCTTACCTACTAAAGGGGCGCCTATTTTTCCTACCACCTACCTATTGATGGGTTTCCAAAATACCAAACTTTTTTCGGGGGGAAACCATTGTAGCAACTTTTTTGGGGGGGGGGCCCTTTTATACCTCCCTTTTGGGGGGCCCTTTTGTAAAACTTCCCTATTTGGGGGATCCAATATTACACCTACCAAATTTGGGGTATATGTACCTAATTCCCAGGGGACCCTTAAATACCTATTTCCCGGGTGACCCAATATATCAAAAAAACCCTACTGGGGGCCCTAGGGTTTTTCTCCCTACAAAGGGGAAAGGGAACATATACGAAGGGGGCTTTCCCCTACGAAAAAGGGAAGAGTAAAAACCCACTTTTTCTGATTTAAACAAATTTTTTTTGGGAAACCCCTAACCAACCAAAAATGAGCATCTACCTTTTTTTTCCAAAAATTTTTTGGGAGCTCCCAAATTTAAGGGGGGTTTTTTTTCCCTACCTAATTCTGGCTCAAATGGGGCCCTAAAAATTGGCTTGTGGCTTTTGGGCCAATCCCCGCGTGAGGATTAAAAGGGAGAAATTTTTTAACCTTTTTTGGGGGTCTGTAAAAAGGAGTTTGTACAGGGGGTTTGGAAAAAAAAAAAATTAAAAAAAAAAAAAAAAAATCCCGGGAAAAGTGAGGGGTTTCCCATTTTTTGTGCAGTGGGTTTTTTGGGGGGAAGAGTTGTAGCCGGGAAAAGACGTTGTGATGATCTGGACTGGATTGAGAAAGAAAAGGGAAAGAGAATGATTTTTATCAGAGAATGCCGTCGTTTTATAAATCCCGGCTGTAACGCACTGTTCTAAATTTATGTATGTCTGCAGAGCACCTGTAACAACTTTTTAATACTCTAATGGTCATGTATGGGGTAAATACACTGCAGAGCCGTGTAAAATTTTGTATATCTACCACAATGGGACTGTAATTTTGGTAAATGGTTTAGTGTAAGGTTTATATTTAGAAAAAGTGCAAGGGTTTTTATTATATCTTTTTGGGTGGGATAGTGGTCATGATGGGGCGTTTTTTTTTGGCCCTTGTGTATTTTTATAATTATTATTATTTTTCATGATACATTAATTTGATCAAACAAAATTAGGCTTACCCTTTTAAACATATGAATTTGGGGGGTTTTATTGGTCTTTGTAAAAGTTGTTGATGATAGGGGGTATTCGGTTAAAATTTTTTAAACTTTACAAAAAAACTATATACTAATTCATCACAATGGGGGTAAATAGGGAATAAGGTCCCTTTTAACAACTGACCCACAGAAAAAGTAATTCACATTAAAATTTTCTTTGTAAACTGCAAAAAAAAACTAACATAAAAAACAAAAGGAACAATTGCATTTATTTTCCTGTTTACCGCTCAAAGAATTTTTTCTTTTTGTGGGGAAGAGCAAGACAGAACAGATACTTTGACTTATACTATACATAAGTTACCAAAACACCACACTTTATAACATAGAGAAACTCCCATAATGTCAATTTTAATACCAAAAAACTGGGGCCATATCTCCTAAAAAATTACAAATATTTTATTTAATCAAATTAAGCCACATAAAAACAAGGAATGAAAATAACAAACATATATAAAAAAGAAACCAATACAAAAATGGAGCAGAACAACACATAGATGCTCACAAAAATAGTATCTATATTATAGGTAAAACTTAATATAGCACATGGGGACAAATGTAACATAAAAGGACTAGCTTGCATGTATATATAAATGCAAGACGAGTGTCTATTCATATACTAGCCCTAAAAAATCTAAATATCCAATATACCCCTAAAAATAATGGCGCAAATAAAATGCCATACATCCAATATATATCCATAACTGGACAACATAAATATAAATGGAATCTCAATAATCATTATGATTTTACCAATAATGTTAATATTTACCCATAGAGTAAGAGGAATGTAGGCGCCACCAACCGCCAGTCCTAAAGCGTTTGCCATTAGACTTCCTCAAAGGACTGAGGTCTAATGTCCAAATCACTCAAGAAATAGTGATGCCACTAATTGCTCTAAGTCCCTCCACCAATAGCAGATGTGCCTTGTCGACACCTTCGCCGTGCCGCGAAATCGAGTCCTGCCCCTCCCCGGCCGTCCGGCTCTAAAGCGCATGAACTGGAATGTGCATTTCTGGTCATGCGCACAAGCACATATAGGACGCTGGAGTAAGTGGCGGAAGTCAAGTTCACAGACGACACCGGCGCACAGCACCTGAAATAATTAACTATTCCTAGTCCGATCAAAATAAACGGCAGAGGAAACAAATCACAATCTATACCAATATATAGCGCCTGCCATCACTAACTATTTTAGGTTCAAATTATACCATCAATAAAGAAAAAAAGGTATGCATAACATACACCACAACGTGAGATGACCAATAACTCACAAAATAACAAAGGAAATTTAGTGTTAAACAAGATACTTAGGCTGTATAACTTGTTTTTCTATTTTCCACCAACTGGCCCCAGTCAAATTAATTTCTTCTATTTGACAATCCCTTTAAGTAGAAATAATTTTCTACGGCACGTTACACCACATACATCCATAACATTAAATAGGGAACCTGTTGTTGAAAAATAGTGGTCCACAGCCGTTATCTGGAGTGCGGGGGCACAAGCTGAAGTTTTGCCCCAGGGCCCATGAGCCTTTACTCCCCTGACTGTGGCTTTTCTGCATACTGTTATGAACTGGTTCTTATCCAATGGACAGTTTTTTACTAGGCTGTTGCCCACCTCGTGAATATTTGTGTGAGCAATTGTTCATCAGTGAGCTGCACCTGTTAAATTTCCCCCATGTAGCACTGGGGCTTATATTACCTCCTACTGGGAATAGCTTTTTGTCCAGCCATGGAGCTGTAAGCATGGCATTGTGTCTGTGTTTTTAAGTAAATAATGTCCCATTTTCTGTGATTTACTTTTGTGTATTGCATTTGTAAGAACTCGCAGCCCCTTGACGTGCATTGAGATTTTGTGTATTTTGGGAAAAATATCTTCATCTGCTGCAAATTAATATAATGATGGGCAACATCAATAGCTGTATGACTGCTTATCAATTGTAAGTTTATTACTGTTGTCTCTTAACAAACTACAATCTCATTTTGCAATATCTAATGCGATGTAAATAATTCGATGATAATAATTCCTCATTTTCTGGGATTCCCCTCAACCTCTCCCTCCAATGCTTTCGCCCCGCCCTCCTCTTCCGTTTTTTGGCATTAAACTAGGACCCTGTTGTGGACACCGGGTATCATCAAGTCCCATAGAGTCCATTGATCTACTATTAGTAGTCATGTATCTTCTGGATCTCCATTTATTCTTATTTGAGGAGTTGGACTGTTCGTTATCTGTTGATCCCGAAAGGTCTCCCGAAATGTCAGATAATGAGCGAACTGAAAAACCTCACTCCTTCATAGTGATATTGGCGTCCTATAAGACTTCTTTTTCTTAATATCAATGTTGGTGACCCTTGAGTTTTATGCCAATTGTAAATATTATGACAAGCATAATCTTGGACATCTCTTTTATATTTACTTTGCTTGATGTTCACAATTTGATTTTTTAATTTCTGTACATTTTGTTCCATTTTTGCATCAAATTCTTATAAGAGCAATCAGACTAAATTTCTAAAAGATTTTCTAATGTTTCGTAAGAATCTGTGCTTTCAATGTCCACTAAGCTCAATTTCTCAATATTCCACATAAGTTTCATTAATTTCAGGGAACATATGACAGAATATCATCCATTTCTCGTTAAAGATATTTAGAATATTCGGTAGTAGGTGAGTTTCTTCAGACGCAAACCTCTATGACTCATATTTTGTTCAGATGAGTGGAAAATAGTATTGTCTCCAGTCCCCCCCAAATTCTATGTTCCCACATGCACAAAAAAAATGTTCCAAAGCCAATGTGAGGGAAATAACATCTAGTCGAGTCTCACATATGTCCCCAATCCCCAGGAAAGCTCATTTACACGATAATACATCACAGCCCAAGTACCCATTGTAAATGGCTCTCCATAGGATGTTCGCACAGCATGGGGAGATGATTCAACACCTAAAGAAGCCTCATCTCATTAATTAGCCCCAAGACATAATGCCTGCCTTCAAACCACCAAGAACAAAGCTTGAATTAATCCAAACTGGCCGACCTGGTCTCCGATTTTTCATAAAGGAATTTTATAGCGATCCATTCATAACTGGTCCGTGGTCGAGTTCACAACTTTAAAATATGGAACTTCCCCGCACACACACCACTACTCCCAAGCATGCATGAGGCAGATGGACCCGAGAAAATAATCCAGACTGGACCTAAGGAGTCCAAAGATAAGGTTTGTCCCGGAACCGCGGTTGGCTAGTTAGGATTCAGCCGGTTTCTGATGGTTGCTATACTGGCTCTGATTGCTGGGCCCATATGCCTACCGCCTGCGTTATGGTCCTTCCTTTTGTGTTTTCTGTCAGAAAGTGATGTCCAGAATGAGGAGTCTTCAATAGACCCGTCCCTTGAACGGGCATGATAGGTGTGTTGGGGTCGTGAAGGGGGCCTGCCACGATGCTGTCCCCTCACAGATATAAGCAGGGTCCAGGTGTGCTCAACTGTTGATCCCATGAGGGAGTAACCTAAGAGCATTACCAGGAGGCATCCACACACAGAAGCCAGGCCACATAATGCCTCCATGTGGGCCGAGCACCAAGCCATCCAAAGGTAACCGACACATTTTACTGCCTTTGCTGTAACCCATACTTATATTTGCACCTCTGACTCTTATCTGTACATTATTATCCTTTTGTATATATTTGTCTAGTGTGCCCTCCAAGGCTAATTAAATCTATAAACTTTAATCTGAGTTAGTCTGTCTTGATCATCGGCCTCACATGCCTAGTAATCGGTCTATAATATACAGCTACCCCAAGGGCTGTGTTTCGGCCCTTGTTATAAGTCGGTCACGGACCGGTCTTATAACTAAACAGAAACTGGTGGCAGCCGTTCAGGATCTGACAGAAATGTTCTATCCTCCCGGTTCCCTGTGCCCATGTGGACAGGGGTTAACAGTGGAGCAGTATCTGGCTGACCTTGAGCACCCTTAGGGGGCAGCGCAACGTCACGATGCACCCCAAGTCAGGCCGTTGACCCTCGAGTGGGCCGGCGGGCAGGCTTTTTCCTGACAGATTGGTGTCAGAGCGGTGGGATCAAGACAATAGTGTGTGTGAGTGCGGGTTCCGTACTCCCAAACACTAAGGACTACCAACAGTGGATTTTGCTGCTGGGGTCTTAAGATTAACTCAGCACTAGACAAGTCAGAGTGCAAATACAAGGTTTTGGGTGCATTCCAGTTGCAGTTTTTGTGTCAAGTAACCCAGTGTTGCAAGAATGGCTGTTCGTGGCATGGGCAAAGCTGTAGGACCGGAGGAAACAGTCGGTGAAGTTAGCCAGGAGGAGCTCGGCCCAGACCAGGCTATGGACTATGAAGGCGAGGAGGAGTCCAGCTCGGGCTCCTCAAGGAGACAGTCACAGGTGGTCAATGGCACAGTGGGCAGCTCACCTTCAGCTATTCTTCTGCAAGCTGCCCTGGCTAAGCTTGAGGCTGGAGACCTCAATGCCTACAAGGCCCTCCTAGCAGCTGCAGAACGTCGCGAGCGGATAGAGGTGGAAGCTGCAGAACGTCACGAGCAGATAGAGGCGGCAGCTGCCGAACGTCGGGAGCGGGCAGAGGAACGTCAGCGGGAGCGTGACCACCAATTACAGTTGCTACAGCTGAAAAAGGCCAAGTCCACCTCGGCCAGTCAAGAGCCTTCTGAGACCCAGGTCCCAAAGTTAAGGGCGGAGGACTTTCCCATGCTGGATAAAGGTGGAGACCTGGACACCTTCTTGCTGGCCTTCGAAAAAATTTGCCGCCAGCACCATGTGCCTGAGGACCAGTGGGTCCGGTTTCTGACTCCTCGTCTCAGAGATAAAGCCCTGGAGATCTTCGGGGACCTGCCCAGCGATGCCACCCTGACCTACGAGGAAGTCAAGCAGGCTTTGATCCGGCAGTACAACCTCACCCCTGAAATGTACAGGAAGAAGCTCCGGAGTTTGCAGCGGGGTCCTACAGACAGCTGGGCCGACCACATGCGGGCCCTCCAGAGAGCAGTCGACCAGTGGACCTCGGGGCTAAAGATCACCACCGTCCAGCAGCTGAAGGAGCTCATCGCCACGGAGCAGTTTTTGTGGAACTGCCCAGAGGACCTCCAGCAGCACCTTCGTGACCGGAAACCGGAGGGGGCCACAGCAAACCTCGCGGATGAATATGCCAACAATCGGGCACCGGAGGCCAGGAAGCACACCAGCTGGAGAGGGGGTAAGATGCCCGCAGGGCCAGTTGTCCCTACCCCTAAGCCCAGGGGGCCCCCAGCCCATGCTTCCACATCTGTGGGGGAACCCCGACTCTGTCACCTTTGCAAACAGCCGGGACATTTCAAGGCCGCATGTCCCCAGCGCCAGAAGGGCCCGTCCCAGTCCCCTTTTCCAAGGCCCCCCAATGTTTTGTGTGTGGGTGGGGGTGGGGGAAGGCCCCTTGATAACTACCAGCCAGTCACCGTAGGCCGGTCTGTTGCCATGGGACTCTTGGACACCGGCGCGGAGATGACTGTGGTGCGGCCTGAGCTGGTGTCCCCAAAGGACATGATACCCGGAAAGACCTGCGCTGTCTCCGGAATTGGAGGCGTTGTGCCGGCGCTGCCAGTTGCCAGGGTGTATTTGGACTGGGGTGCCGGGCAGGGAATGCGGGAGGTGGGGGTATCGCCGAACATTCCAGCTAGTATTTTGTTAGGGACAGACTTGGGGCGGCTGGTAGCCCGTTTTGAGGCCCCTGAAGCCCCAAGGTCTGCTCCCCCCAAATGTGATGTGTCATCCAACCATGTTAATATTGTGGACAATGTTGTTAACATAATACTGGGGAAAAGTTTGGGGGGTGGGGTGATATGGTGTGTTCCTCTCCACCCTGGGGGAAGGAGATAAGCAGCAGGTGTAATAGGGCAGCAGGATGTCCCCACAAGCGGGCGGGGAATCGTTGCCTCTGGTGTGGCATCCGAGGGGCAACAGGGGGCAGACAGCTGTGGTGGGGGGCATTAGGGGGCAGGGCCCCAAGGAAAGGCCACAGGGCAGGGTCTCCCCACAGCCGGGTAACGGGGGGGCAGAAGCTGCAGTGGGGGGCACAGGGGCAGGGCCCCGGAAACCCAAGAGCAGGGCGCCCAAAAAAAGGATGTCGGGGGCCAGTTAGGCAAGCAGACGGGGGACTTATATGACGCCGAGGGGAGGGACCCCCACAGTGGTTGCAGCGTGTGGCCGTGCCCGGCGTGGGAGGGCCGGGTCCCCTCGGGGCCCCCGAGGTACCTCCCATCGGCCCAGGTAATCCCAGGGTAGGGAGGGCCAGGAGAAGGTCCCTGGAACCAACAGATGACGGGGCGCTATCCATTTGGCCCACATCTAGTCGGAGTTTAGGCAGCCGTTAGAGGCTGAGAACCCTAAAAGTCTAAAGGAGCAGGCCCAACAGCCCCCGGGACTCGATACCGCGCAGGGGGGTTGGGGGAAAAAGGACGGCTGTACCACGTGGGGTCCGACCGGGTTACCAGAGGCGTGGCCAGGACCGAGGTTGGTGGTACCCTTTTTTCAGGGTAGTTGTTGGGGGTTCCACGAGTTTCCAATGGCTGGACACCTGGGATCACCAAGCCAAGGAAGGGGGCCCCAGCATTTCTACGGCCAAAGATGGGAGATGGGGTGCCTACGGGCGTTCATGCACACCTTCAGGGGGGGAAAGGGGGGGCCAGGCCCAAAGCCCCTTTTGGTACCTCTGCCACATAGACGCCTTTCAGGGGGTGTTTGTGGTTTGATTGGCCCCGCTGTCCATTCCCCCGCAGCTCGGGAAACGTTTGTACAAACGGGAGATATGCCCTTCGCCCCGGAAGCATACCTGTGTCATTCGGGGCAAGGGGGCCCCCGCCTTACTGGAGATTTTCTTCGAGTGGGCTTTCCCGTAAATGCTCACTGACCGGGGGGCCCATTATGTCGCAGTTAATGGGTCCTTGTTAAGCTGAACGGGGGCAACATCTGGTGGGGCCGCCCCTACCCCCCCAACTAATGCCTGTGGAACAGTTCAAAGGACCCTAAAACGATGTTAAAATGTTGGTCGACACCCCGGGGCGCGATGGGAGGGTAACCATCCCCCCCCCTACTATTTGCTACCGGAAATTCCACAGGCCCCCAACGGGGTTCGCCCTTTGAGCTCCCGTTGGACGAGTTTTCGGGGGGCCCCGGCTCCGGGGGAAGGAGGCCCGGGAAGGAGACTTGCAACCCCCAAAAAGGTCAGTCATTGATTTTTGTGTCTTCCGTGACAAAAGCGGCCTATATTTACTATTTTCCATAGGGAAACAAACTCTATCTTCTCTACTTTAAAAAAAATAAAACGAACTTTTTTTATTAAACTCTTAATTATTTCCCACAAAAAAACCGTTTTCTAACCTCATCATTTTAAACCCTTTTTGTTTGAAAAAGGGAAAACTCCCTTTTATTATCAAGTCTGGTGGAAACCCCACCCCACAACAGGGGCTTATTTAAGCAAGTACCCAGGGTTCAGTAAGGGATCCCAAACCAACTCTTGGCAGTCTCCCTAAACCAAGACACAGAACAAAAAGGCCCCTGAACCGTCTCAGCAGGTGCACTTTAAGACAGAGGTGGAGTTTACAATTTTAAAAGTCATATTGACCTCGCCCACATGTTGCCACTAACCTGCTTTATCAAATTAGATCGGGTCGGACCCCTAAGCTTGATAAAGCCCGGTTAGCGGGGAAACATGTCGGCGTTTTAATTGTGATCTCTCCCTCGTCTATAATGCCCTGCTGCAGACGGTGTCCCCGGGGCCTTATTTTGTTCTGTGTTATATGAGGATTAGGGACGAACCGGCCCAAGATAGTAGGTAGGGATTCCTTACTGAAAGCTGAGTTACTTTGCTATAGATATTAAGGCTTCCTGTTAATAGGTGGGGTTCACCAGACTTGATGATAGACCAGGAGTTATTCCTCTTTTCAGAAGCAAACAAAAAGGGTTAAAAATGATGAGGGTTAGAGAGCAGGTTTAAAATAGTGGTATAGAGGTTAAGAGTCTAGATATAATAAAGTTACGTTTTTGTGTTTAATAGATAGAAGAGAACTGTTTAGAGTTTAGTTTTGCCTATGCAAAATAGTAAATATAAAATGCAGGCCTGGACACAGCTAGTGCACGAGAATATGCGACGGGCCCAGGCGGACCAGAAGCAGTGGTACGACCAGATCGCTTGTCGTGACGGACCTAACCAGGTGGGTCAAGAAAAGTGTGGGTCGTGGTCCCTGTACCCACGGACAAGCTTCAGGCAGCTTGGGAAGGGCACCTTATGTCGTGCACCAGCTACTCAACGCAGTCACGTACCTGGTCACCTGGACCATGATGGGGAAGGCGGAAGGCCAATCCTCCGTGAACATGATGGAAGGTGCTATGAGCGGGAGGCATGTGCCCTTCCCGGGTGCAACCTGCCTGACGGTAGGTGGATACGGAGAAGAAATCTTGGACATGCTTGCCCCCGGTCAGGGCTAGGTGGATCATAGAGAATGTGGAGATTTGTGGACAGCTCCTGTGAGGACCAAGGGTCCCAGCTGTTGGCAACTCTCACCCTTGGGGGGCTTGTTAACTAACATACCTGGAAGGACGGAATCAGCGTCCATTCACCGTGGGGGACACGGGGTAACCCCAATCGGCGTTCAGCATATCGGATCTCCTCCGAAGTGCAGCAGCCATGCGTGTGGAGATTGACGGAGCATGCTGAATGCTGGGGGTCATACCAGGCGTCCCCAACAGTGCGCTGGAGTATCGCCTGTAGTTCCTCTGTCCCCAAGAAGGACTCGGACAACCGGTTTACTGCCGTGGACTTCAGGGGGGGCATCAACGCTGTCACGGATCACTGATGCGTACCCCAATGGCCACGCATCGTGACCTGCTTGATCCAGTTTGGCCTGGCCAAGTATCGGACCATCATGGATTCTGAGCCGGGGATATTGGCAGATTCCCATGAACCCCCCCCACCCCCACCCAAAACCCCCCCCCCCACACCCCCCCCAAACCACGTGGAACGCTCTGCCTTTATCACCCATTCGGGATGTAAAAGTCCATGTGATGCCATTCGGCATGAAGAATGCCCCTGCCACGTTTTAAGCGTATGGTCAACACGCTGCTCAAGGGACTGGAAGGGTACAGCGGCCGCGTACCTGGAATGACCATAGCCGTTTTCCAGTCCCACCTGGGAGGATCACCTCCAGAACCTGACGAGGTGCTTGAGACGTATCTGCCAGGGCAGGCTTGACCATCAAGACGGAAAAGTGCCAGTGGGCATGGTGAGGTCCACTACCTGGGGCACCGGGTTAGGTGGGGGGGGCCTTGAAGCCAGAGCCCGGAAAAGTGGATGCCATCGCTATCTTGCCCACCCCCCAGGACCAAAAAAGCAGCGTGATGTCCTTCTTGGCTCCGCTGGGTACTATAGAAGGTTTGTCCACACTATAGTAGCCTGGCAAAATGCCACTGACAGCACCTACAACCGATAGAGGTTGCCTCCGCAGTCGAATTGGACAAACGCTGCGAGGACAGCTTTCCAAGCCCTCAAGGCCGCCTTGTCCAGCTACCAGTACTACAAGCCGCTGTCTCTTAACCGGCAGTTTATAGTACAAAATCCACTACGCCAGTGACTTTGCTCGGTGCAGTGCTCAGCCAGGTGGGACAAACGGGCAGGGAAATCCCGTTATGTACTGAGCCGGAGCTTCTGCGAGGGAAGTGGCCAATGTCACATGTTTTCTCATCTCATCTTTTTTGAGAAAGAAATGCCTGGCAGTTAGTGTGGGCACTGCAGCGGCTGCAGCGTACCTTACGGGCATCATTTCATTGTGGGAAACAGGACCAAAACCCTTGAGCGGGTTAAACCGGTTTCCGGGGAACCAATGGGGGGGGTTGCTACGTGGGTGGGCCCCCCCTTTTAAAACAGTAAAAACTTCGTCATTCCCCAAACCGGGAAAGGGGCCGAAAATTTAACGGCAACACCGAGGGTTGTCCCGCCCAGGGGGGGGGGTTTTTCCCCCCAAAAATTGGGGGGCCATTGGGGGAGCCCCAAGGGAGGTGTTTTGGCCCCCTAGCGCCTCAAAAGGGGGGGGGGGTGGGGAAAGGGAATTTCAAATTTATTTTCTTTCCCCATTTTATTTTCAGATATAAACGATGGCCCCCACCCCGGGGGCCCAAGACTCAATTTACCCCGGGGTAACCAAAAAAAAACCTTTTTTTTTTTAAATTGGCCTTTTTTTTTTTTTTTTTTGTGGGAAAAAGCCCCCTTTTTGGTCAGGGGGGTTTAACCCATAAAAAACCCACTAAATTAGCTCGGCCCCCCGCTTCAAAAAAATTTTGAAAAAAAAAAGGCCCACCTAGCCGGGGTCATCCCCCGTTTTCCATTTTTCATTTTTTTTAGGGCGATCCCGGTTTTTTAACTGGGGGCATTGGGAGTTAATTTTTGAAAAATTTTTGGAAAAACTCCCCCGGCCACCAGCCCCTTTTTCCCAGGTTTTTTTTGGGGGGGGGGGACTGAGATATCCGGGAACCCGGACCTCCCGGGCCCAAAAGGATAGGCGTGTTGATTTTCCCGGGCATGTGTGGGCCCCGGGGGTTTTCTGAGGGTGCTCCCGGCTCGGTTTTTTCCCAAATCCCCTCCCGCTTTAAAATTTTCCCATTTTTTTTGTTTGTATCAGAAACTGCATGACCTGGGGGGGAAAGGGGGTTCCCATGGGCCCGTCCCGGGGGGTGTGGGGGGGGGAAATGAAAGGGGGCGCTGCCATGTAGGCTGTCCCCCCCCACGGGAAAAAGCAGGAGCCAGGGGGGGTTTTAAACCTTTTGATCCATGGAGGGGGGGCCCCAAAAAGCAGTTCCAGGAGCAAACCACCCCACAGAAGCGGCCCCCTTAAAGCCCCCCATGTAGGCCGAAGGTAAAATTGACCCCTTTTAACTGGGCCCTTTTTTCTGTAACCCTTCTTGTATGGTGCACCTCTGACTCTTCCTGTATATTATTATCCTCTTTTGTATTTATTTGTCTAGTGGCCCCTCCAGGCATAATTAAATCTATAACTTTAATCTGTGTTAGTCTGTCTTGATTCATCGGCGTCACACGCCTTAGTACTCGGTCTATGATATATAGATAACCATGGGTTGGTTACTGGCCCTGTTATAAGTCGGTTATACGAACCGGGTTCTTTATATACCAAACGAGAGAACTGGTGGCATGCTTGGTTTTTCTACCTGGGCACGTGTGGCCAGGGGGTATAACAGTTAGAACAGTATCTGGCGGACCTTGTGCAACCTGGGGCGCTGAGTGCAGTGCACGTTTCGGGGAAGGGGGGATACAACCAAGTCAGGCCGTCGTCCCCGAGTGGGGCCGGCGGTTGGGCTTGTTTTTTCTGTTCACGACAAAAAAACCAATTAAAAAGTGCTTTATATTTTTTTATCTGTAGCCAAAAATTGGAGACATGTAGTTTGTAGCGATAAAGCCCCTCTTTTAATAGAGACCAGATAATGGGTGTTTTGCACGAATGGGTCCCCTGATGAGGGGCCTTTATGTCGCAGGTGTCGTAAAGTCCATATATGGACATGCTATAAACAAGGATACATTTTTCTGAAATGCGTAAGGGTATGTTCACACAGCTGATTTGTATGCTGAGTTATCAGGTCGACACAAAGCACGCGTTCAGAACCTAGTCGCTGAAAAGAAGAACTTCAAAGAAGCAGGTTTGTCAGAAATGAAATTTGATCAGTGTTTCTTGAACATTTTATCAAGCACTGTTGTTCTTTTGAAAACACCGAACACAAATAATAAGGTCAGGCAAAAAACACTTCCAGAGGTTTTTGGATAAAGTGGTTTTGAATTAAAAAAATAAAGGTCTCTTATTGAATTGCGCTATAGTAATTTGCAGTGTTAACAATGCTTCAAGAATTGACATGACATTTCTTTTTCAGTACCCAAAACAGCGTCTAAAGAAGCGCGGAAAACGCTGGTTTACATAGGAATCAATGAAAATGAACTGGGGCTTTTTGGAGGCTTGTTTGATGCTGTTTTGAGCGAGGAAATGCTCTGAAAACAGCGTCAAAATCAGCCGTATGAACATACCCAAAGCGTGTTTACCATACCATGTTTCTGTAGGGCGCCAATATCTGTTTGTTATGTTTATTTAATTTATTCTAAATGAAGCTATTGGATTTTACTGCTGATATTGTTGATATTTTCTGTGTATGTGGAACTATAAACCGAAAGTTGTACCAATTTTCTGCACTGGACAGATATGTGTTGTGATCTATGCTTTTTCGTCTGGTGTAAAAAAAAAAACACAATCGCTAAATAGGGAACTGTAGTCCAATTTGTACTATTTTTTCCATAGAAAAATTTTTGCAATTGTAGTGACCCTGTCAACGGTATCTGTCTGGGAAAAATTTCTTTTGTGAGTATCTCTGCAGATACTCCACATGTGTTGTTAGGGCAGAAAACACTTAAGTAGTGACTATGTTTGTTCTAGGGCTGCGCTAGTTCTCGGGCCGAAAAGACACCAGACTTCTAGCGCAGCCCTGTTCGCCATATTTTTACATACAGACGCATCCAATTATATCAGGCGCATTTACAGAGCGCTCAGCGGCACTGTTTGGTATTTGTGCCTGAGTTCGAGGGGCGTGCTGGGAGGCGTGTCCAAATACAAGTCGGTAGGTATAGCTGAGCAACATTTTTTGCTTTTAGCTATGGCGCAAATTCCATGGTTACTATTACTGATGTAAACTGGAGTAGAGCACCTTGTAAAAAAAGTGGTTTACCTGAGCCAAGTAAGTGCTAGTTTTTGCGTCTAGATTGAGCGACCTGATTTTAGTCACCTGCAGTAGGGACTGGGTTATCATAGGGTTCGAGGGTACCTTTGTAAATTTCTATTGTGCGCAATAAAATTGACGTTTGGGCACCGAAAATCATAGATGTCGCTCTAAGTGAATGGGTGTAAAACAGTTGCATCTAAATTTTAGTCATATAAATCGGTTAATGCACACAGCATGCCTAAGTATTTAAAGACTAATCTGCTGTGCCTATGATTTTCTTTATTATTTGAAATTTTTAATTGAAAATTTAAAAGTTTAATTTGATTTTAGGTACATGTATAACATATTAAACGATGAAAAACCTGTCTAGGTGTAGTACTTTTTGATTATTGATACATGATTGTTTAAGTGTGCTGCACAAAAATAGATATGACGGGTTGTGTATGCACTTACGCGCAAAGTAGAAAAAAATGTGTAACTTTTTGTTGACCAGGTGGCCTGTTTGTGTCCCAAGTGTAGCAACTGTAGTAGTTCTACTATTCGTTGGGATAAGCTATTTTTAAATGATATGCTTATCAGAGTGCCACAAACTGGGAGTTGATTTGGGGCCTTTGCTGTCTTCTATCCTTAGGGGCTTTTATTATAATAGTAATTGCTTGACAGGAAATAAATCAATCCCACATTTTCATTGTAGAGGTATTTAACCACCTTAACGTTACCTTAGACGGTATTCCATTGATTTGTCCGCAGGGTCGGGTTTTGGAGGGTTCACGCACTGGACGTTTGGATACGGTCCTGATGGATCGCGCGAAACTCTAGAAAGCAGATGTTCCGCGGAGAGAGGACTAGTTCCAGGGCGATCGGCTGCGAGGTGTCAGCTGTATGATGTCAGCTGACAATCCGCGAGCGTCGGGCCCCGGGTCCCGGAAGTTCGTCTCCGGGGGGGGCCGGTTAACCCCATTAATTAATCGCGCGATCGGGTCGCGAATATACATAAGTAGAGACGCCGGGAGGGAGATCGACTCCTCTGGCGTCTCTGTCGGCGAGCAGCAGCGGCACGGAAGCACGCACGATCCGTGCAGGCTCTCTGCCATGCTGAGGAGGACAGCACGGTTAGGCAGAGAATGCACGTTCAGGGTTGTCTGTGGGTACCGGTCCACGATGCCACTGGCACCGTCTGCATCATGTTGGGCCTACCGCCCGTCGGCTAGTCGTGCGGTACTAGAGATCATGTTTATGCGCCATTTGGAGGGCGATGATCGCTGCAGTATTAAGGTTCATGAGATCAACACAGCTAATGAACTGAGATTCATAGTATGAATGAGAGGATCTGAACTGATTGAAGTGTCTCATTCAAAATTCACTATGGGGAAAAAGATTTTAATAGATAGAAAAAAATTGTGAAAATGTGTCAAAAAGCTATAGAAAAATTAAGTGATAATACATTGTGTGAAAACACATTTAAGAAATTAAAAGATTAATATAGAATCACGTAGCAACAGACCCTTGTTTCCCCAATTTTAGTAAATGCGTCCAATCGCCCAAAAAAGCGTCATAAAGAGAGGAGTAAATTAATGATACCCTATTGTTTGGCGTTATCGCCGAGCTGGCGTATATGACCTGCCGTATAAATCTGTCATGTTAATTTAAACCTGTACGCGTGATCGCCGTAAGAAAAAAGGAAATAAAAAAAACATTCACAGAGAATTAAGTTATTGTTGCATCCCGCAGGACACATTTAAAGAAATGGATATAAAGAAAGCGATCTATTGAAAACTCCTAATAGTATGCCAGAAAGTTGGTCCCAATTATAAACGTCTGTTTAATCACAGCAAAAAAATAGAGTTCCTCTTATACAGCTCTGCTATACGGAAAAAGAAATGAAAAAATGTGATAGCGTCTCAAGAAGATAGCGATCGAATAGAATAATAGTGGTTTTACGCGCACTAAAAAAAACCACTTTTATTTTTTTTTAAAGTGCTTCAACATAATAGAGAAATTCTGTATGTACATAATAAAAAATAAGCATAGTGGTTCGCCTATGATCGTTGCTAATTTTATTAACGGGATATGCGACGGGCTGAGCCCTGTTAAAATAAAAATAATATAAAATACACTACTAGGATTGCAGTATTCTTTTCACCCTGGCCTCCAAAAAATGGGATATAAAAGCACGATCAAAAAGACCTTGTCACCCCCAAATAATATTGTGTACTGTATATAAAAGAACGTCAAGTCTCGCAATCTCGCAATAAAAACAAGTCCCTACACGCTCTCAAGCACAGAAAAAAAGTTTAAAAAGTCTTATGGCTCTCAGCTATGGCGATGCAAAAAAACGTATTTTACCTGTTGACTAAAAGTGTTTTTTATTGTATAAAAGCAGTAAAACATAAAAAACTTTACAAATAGGGTATCGGTGTAATCGTATTGACTTGCTGAGTAGAAGCTACCATGAGTCATTAAGTAATATACCGTACAGTTGACCGCTATAAAAATAAAAAAACACTACCAAGATTGTGTATTTTGTTCAAAAAATCTCAAGAAAAAACCCCTTTAGCACATAGCATTTATGCACTCCAAAAATTGGTAACTCATAAAAATAACTTCAAGATCATCCGCAAAAAAAAAGAAAAAACAAAGCCCTTTACAAGCTCTGCAATAAGAGTAAAAGTAAAAAAGTTATGCTGGTCAGAATAGGACAACATAATATAAAGCAATTTTTTATAGACGTGATTTTGTATTGAGTTGTGTGAAGGAGTGAATAAACAGAAAATACTGTATATAAATATCTGTAAATCAGTGTGTAAATTGGTCGTGGTGATGTTGAGCGCGGACCACCATTATTGCAGTGTAATCAAGGTTAATTTTTTTCAGATTATTTAACACTGCGAGGCGGATACTTGCTGTAAAATTGAAACTACATGAAAAAAGCAATGGAGCCGAACTCTGAGGTTTTCCCCCCCCAATTTTCATTGCCCAATGTAAAAAAAATTTGAAACCTGTGCAATCCAAAAATGCACAGGGTACACCCCTAGATGAGATCCTGCATGGGTGTTGAATCACAAGAGGGGCGACTTCTGGAAGGTTTCTGTCCTGGCTACTGCTAGACCTTTGGGGGCCTTTGCAGAAATGGCGACATGGTCCCATCCAAAAATCTGTCGTTCTCAAAAGCCCATAAAGCTCTCCTCCTTCCCACCTTACGCCCTGCTTGCGCCCAAACAGAGTTTAACACCCACGATTGTAGGGTATTGCCGAACCTTGGAAGAAAATTGATTACAAAGTTTTACGGATTCTTTTTCAGGATTCCTTGTTTATATGAAAACATTTTAAGCTAAAATTGCAGATTATTGAAAATTTTTTTTTTTAATTTTCAAAGCCATATGCTAAAAAAATATTTCGTGAATCAACTGAGGGGTAATATATACTCCAATGCATCCCTGGTTATATTCAATTAATGGGGTGTAGTTTCCAACTATGCGGTCTATTTAGGGGTGTTTATTATGTTTTAGAACCTTAGGGTGGTCCCCAAACTGAAATTTGGCGCTAAATAAAATTCGTATTGAAAATGAGACCCCAGAGTATAGTAGGTGATCATCCTATTCTGGGGCTCTATGGGTGAGTCAAATTAATGCACTAGGACACATATGGTGATATCTCTTAAAAAAAGGCAGGCCTGGGGAATTTGATATTAAGTTGAGCATTTACTGGTCACGATTTAACCGTAAGTCCAGTGATTAATGGATAAATATTGAAAATCTGCAAAAAAAAAGTGAAATTCTTGAAATTTCACTCCACATTTTGCTTTAATTCTGTGAATATCTGAAAGGTTATCAATCTTCCTATAAGGGTTGTTATTAGTTAAGGGGTTCTAGGTTTCTCTGATGGCGTCACTTATGGGGTGTATTAACAATGCATGGCCCCTCAAAAGCCACGTCAGATCTGGAGTGGTCCTAAAAAATGTTTATATTGCATTTTTTTTATGTTGGAAAAATGTGTGAAAATTGCTACTAAATTTCTTACAAGCACCTCTAATGTTCGTAAAAAACAAAAATAGCCATTTAAAATAATGATGCCGCTCAAACCTATAGTTGAAATATGGTAGTGCTAGCTTATAAACTTTTTTTTGTGGTGATTAAATATTTGTCTTGCACGCAGAAATTTTGCAACTTCTCAAAATCGCTAATTTTTCCATATGTTTCATGAAATTTTTATAATCTTTTTCACAAAAAACAAACAAGGAAGTCTGTATGGATTAAAAATTTCATTACTAACTTAAAGCACAATGTGTCACGAGAAAAAAGTACTTGGACCATCACATGAATATGTAAGTGTCAAAAAGTTATTCTCAACATAAATTGACACATGGTGCAGATTTCAAAAATAGGGGCTGTGTTCAGGAAGGTCATTACAGGGCTGGTGTCCTTGAAGGGGTTAAAAACTGGAGATATGGTAAAAAAGTTAATCGTTTGTGGACTGCTGAGTGACTATGAACATTTGGATGGTCTACAAATGACTCTTTAAGGCTATGTTCACTCAATGTATTGTGGCACGGACAGTACGCGCCACAATACATCGTGTCTTTCGGGAGCTCGCGCTGATTAGCGCATGCTGCCGGGGCTGTGCCATTCATTACTCGCGGCACGTATTCACCGCAAGTAGTTGACATGACACTTATACGTAACCGCGCGTACATAATACGATCCATATATTGTGTAGACGAGCCGAGGACGAGGTGGTGCTGTAATCAATAGATTCTCTGTTGAGAACTTTGGGCAATTACCGTATTTTCGCTCGCAAAATTTACACTGTGTGTAATATAGCTTATGGGTATGTTTCACACGATGTACTGTCGTGCCTTTGCACTGTTCGCGCTAAAGTACATCATGTCTTTCAGGGAGCTCCACGATAATTACGCTCGTACTCCCATGGCGCAGGGGGGGCTGAGGCCCATATGGCACCTTTGACCATTAATTACTCGGGCGCGTATTCGGCACCGTATAATTGACATATTATTCGTTATTCTCACGCGCGCGAACAGATACGATCGTATTGCAACAAGTGGGGTAGAGGGAGGCGTAATCCATAGTTTTTTGAGAAATATTGTAGCTTTATCCGTTTTTTTGGACTCAACATTCTACGGCAACTTGTTTAGAGCGAAGAATACGTCGTGTAAATGGTATTGCCGAAAATTACGCTCGTGTGAAAATACACTAAGTGTTCCTAATCTGCCTTTGCAAAGGGCCACTAGCTCGTGTGTAAAGAAATTGTGCAGCTGAGAGTGGAATGCTGGTGCGCACAACGTACAGATGGCACCGCTCCAAAGAAAAAGATGGAGATGGTTTACTACTATCCCTGCTTTCCTGATGGGGGCTGGTATACAAGTAAGTCAAATAGACTTGTCTGTATTGCTTAGCAGTTTCCATGACAGATAACTGCAGGAGGTGCTGCTTAGCAGACCCAGATTACCTCTGCAGTAAATTCTGGGGTCTGTATTCCCTTTGTAACTGGGACTAACATATCATCAACATAAGTTACAGGGGAAATCGGCGATATACAAAGATAAATTGTAAGGTTATGTCTACACAGCATAGCTTTACCATCGGATTTTTGGGAGGGTATTCAGATCTTTTTGAATTCACAAAAATCTGACGTACCCACTGTGGCGACATAGACAGCAATGGATATTAATCTGTGCTGTAGTTTTTTACAGCACGGATTTGTATTACCTGGTTGGGTTTATAATCCAGCGGAATATGAAACCTGTTGTATATTTTGTTGGATTCTGCTCGGATTTGTTGTCGGTCCCATACATTGAATGTACGGGGCCGACAGCACATCCAAAAACCTACCACACCTTTTGTACAAATCTGTGGCAAACGCAGTCCACACAATGTGGAAATGCTGTCGCATTTTGACAATACTGTGGTGGACTTGAGCCTGACAGATGCCCCATAAAGGTCATTCAAAATAAATACAAAATAAAGGAAACTAACAAAATAAGATAAAAAGTTGACTCCAAACCACAACATTTAATTCCTAATGTACACCACCCTATAATACTACATCCTTACTATCTAAAATAGAAAACTATAATACTGCTAATGGAAAAACACTTTAACAACCTTTTGTATTTAAACAAAGACAGAGATATCTGTATGTACCATCACGCTAGTATATAAATGCACATACTCTATCAATGGATAGATTTCAAGATTCAAACAAATCCAAATCTGTGGTTTCAAAGAGGGAAATAATACTGTCTGGAATAAGATATTGACATTGCACCATATTACACTCACCGGCCACTTTATTTAGGATACTCCTTGCTAAGTAACGGTTGGACCCCCTTTTGCATTCAGAAACCTGCCTTCAATTCCTTCGTGGCCATTAGAATAAAAGGTGCTGGAAGCATTCCTCAGTGGATTTTGTACATATTGGACATGATGGCATCACAAGTTGCCGCTGATTTGTCGGGTGCACATCCTATGATGCGGAATATACCGGTCTCCACCACATCCAAAGATGGCTCTATTGGATTGAAGTTCTGGTGACTTGTGGTGCCATTTGGATGTACAGTGAACTCATTGTCATGTTCAAGAAACCAGTCTTGAGTGATTCCAGCTATATGGACATGGCCAATTATACCTGCTGGAATTAGTAGCCATTCAGAGGTTGGGTACATTGTGGTCATAAAGGGCTAGGGGGACATGATCCTGCATAACAATACTCAGTAGGCTGTGGCGTTTGCAGAAGCTCAATTGGTACAAAGGGGCCCAAAGGAGTGGCCAAGAAAATATTCCCCACACATGACACCCACCACACCACCAGCCTGAACGTTGGTCCAAGGCAGGATGGGGATCCTGCTTTCTTGTGTGACGCCATAATTATGTACATTACCCATTCCGGAATGTCGCAGCAGGTAAATCGAGATTCATCAGCCCGGGGCAACGTTTTTCCAATCTTTACTGCCAATTTCATGGTTTGGGGCAAATTGGAGCCTCTTTCCTTTCTTAGCTAAAAAGGAGTGGCACCCGTGTGGTCTTCTGTGCGAGCCCATCTGCCTCAATTTCCCCCGTATGTGCGTTAGAGATTCTTCTCCTCCCTTTGTTGTAACGGGGGGCTATTTGAGTCTCTGTTGCTTCATCAGCCCCAAAATCCCTTTCCCCATTCCCCTTTGCCTCTGGCATCAACAAGGCTTTCCCACAGGACCCCGTCATGGATGTTTTTTCTTTTTTCGGCCATTCTCTGAAAAAAACCCTAGAGATGGTTGTGCTTAAAAATCCCAGGAGTCGCATTTTGAATACTCGACCAGCCCTTCGGCCCAAAAACCATGCCACGTTAAAAGGCACCAAATCACCTTTCTTCCCCAATGATGCTTGGTTTGAATGCGGGAGTTTGTTTGACCTGTTACTGCCTAAATGCACTGAGTTCCCGCCATGTGTTTTGGCTGATTAGAAATTAATGTTAACGAGCAGTTGGGGACGGTGTTACCAAATAAAGTGGCCGGTGGGGGTAAGTTGAGTCATTATCTTTATTAAAAATTTTATTTCCTTTTTGAAACCCACAGTTTTGATTTGTTAAATCCTTGAATCTGTTTTTTTGGGAATGTGCATTTATTTGGCGGGGGTTTAAAGATTATTATCTGATCCGGGGTTGTTATATTAGGGTTGAGAATTTAAACCCCTGTTGATTTTTTTGGCGCTATAGGATACACAAATAATTTGTATTTAAAAAAAAAAAGAAAAACTTGAAAAACGGGGATTTCCCTTTTTATCCCATTATTCCATAATATTGAAAAAAAAAATTCTGATGTAAAAATTACAAAAAATAAAGGCTAATTTTATAAAAAAAGGAAAAAAAATGATTTGAAGAACCAAGCGAAAATTTTTGGGTGGTTCATACCCCAAATGGGGCTTTTTTGGCGCATACTGTGCATGCTGCTGATACCCTGATAATAATTTCTGATGCATCTCAGTCTGTCACAAGATGGTCAAATATGAGCAGAATGTTTAATCCTCAGTATATTGAGAATTTTTAGTAAACTGGGCATAGTGAACCACAGGATAAATTTCTTATATGAGAAACTGAACTCTATGGAATCTTTTTGCAGTTCACGTGTAGGCAGTGGCTGTGTGAATTCTATTGTGCAATTTCCACTGTACTTACGTGTGAGTTTGATATAACACCTTGAAGCTACAATTAAGAAAATGTCACAAAATTGTCTGCAGTAGAATTGGGTAATTGCTGAATACACAGGCCATTTTGCACACTCGTCCTATTTGATTGAGCAAGTTTGCCAGAATATTTCAAGTGACCAATACAAAAAAGTATTCAAAAAAAAGCCTAGCACACTTTAAATTTTTTTTTTGCAAAAGCTTGTTTTTGGAAAACACAGTAATGAAAGGGGAAAAAGTATTTAGTCAGCCCCCCCAATTTTGCAAGTTCTCCACTTAAAAAGTGAGAGGGGGCCTGTAATTGAATCATAGGTAGACCGCAACTATAAAGGGGACAAAATGAGAAAACAAATCCTGAAAATCACATCGTTTGATTTGGAAAGAATTTATTTGCAAATTTTGGTGGAAAATAAGTATTTAGTCACCTACAAACAATACCAAACCACAAACTCCTGAAGAGATATAGGGCAGGAGAAATCCCTCAATAGAAATACCCGGCATTCAGTATTATCAGGAATAGGAAAAAAAAGCAAAATTTTTCTTAGTTTGTTCCTTTCACCTAAAAACAAGCAAGGATTTCTGGCTCTCACAGACCTGCAACTTCTTCTTTAAGAGGCTCCTCTGTCCTCCACTCATTATCTGCAGTAATGGCACCTGTTTGAACTTATCAGTGTAAAAGACACCTGTCCACAACCTCAATCCGTCACACTCCAAATTCCACTATGGTAAAAGACCAAGAGCTGCGAAGGACACCAGAATCAAAATTGTAACCCTGCACCAGGCTGGGAAACTGAATCTGCAAAAAGGCAAGCACTTGGTGTGAAGAAATCAAACTTTGGGAGCAATAATTAGAAAATAAAAGGGACATACATAGACCACTGTTAATCTCCCTAGATCTGGGTCTCCATGCAAGCTCTCATCCTGTGGGGTCAAAATGATCACAAGAACGGTGAGCAAAAATCCCAAAACCACCACGGGAGACCTAGTGAATGACCTGCAGAGGTGGACCAACGTAACAAAGGCTGCCATCGTAACACACTAGCCGCCAGGATCAGATCCTGCAGTGCAGACGTGCCCCCCTGCTTAAGCCAGTAATTTTCCGGGCCCATCTGAAGTTTGCTAGAGAGCATTTCGATGATCCAGAAGAGTACTGGGAGAATTTTTAATATGGTCAGATGAAACCAAAGTAAAAACTGTTTGGTAGAGACACAAACTCTTTTTTGTTTGGAGGAGAGAGAAAAATGCTGAGTTGGATCCTAAGAACACAATGCTTACTGTAAAAGCATGGGGGTGGCAACATCATGCTTTGGGGCTGTCTCTCTGCAAAGGGACCAGGAAGACAGAGCCTGTACATGAAAGAATGAATGGGGCCAGTATCGTGGATTTTGAGTGCAAACCTCCTTGCATCAGTAAGGGCATTGAAGATGAACGTGGCTGGATCTTTCAGCATGCCCAATGATCTAAGAAACACGCCAGGACAACGGAGGAGTGGCCTAGCCAGTCTCCAGATCCAAACCATAAAACCTTTGGAGGGGGTTGAAAGTCTGTGTTGCCCAGAAAGCCCAAAACATCACTGCTCTAGAAGAGATCTGCATGGAGGAATGGGCCAAACATACCAGCAACAGTGTGTGCCAACCTTGTGAAGGGCTTAAGAAAACGTTTTGACCTCTGTCATTGCCAACAAAGGATATATAACAAAGTATTGTGGATGAAACATTTGTTATTGACCAAATATTTATTTTCCACCATAACTTGCAAATAAATTCTTTCCTAATCAGACAATGTGATTTTCTGGATTTGTTTCCTCATTTTGTTGCTCATAGTTGAGGTCTATCTATGATGTCAATTACAGGCCTCTTTCATCCTTTTAAGTGGGAGAACTTGCACAATTGGTGGCTGACTAAATACTTTTTTTCCCCCACTGTATATCTCCAATACGGCATTTAAACATAAATGCAGTATGGGTAATCCAGACTTTTCAGATTCAGAAATATTTCGCCACACGGCCTTCTCAGTCATGTCTGAAATGAAAAAATAATGCTTTATATTTTACAACATAGGAAAATATCAGTAATCAAAAATTTAAAAGAATAGCAAAGAGAGAGAATCACACAAAGTAATAAGAGGAGTAACATGAAGAAACGACAAGGGGTATATGGTAAAAAAGGGAGGCATGGTGAAGGAATAAGTTGTGTAAGTGAGGGAAACGAAACAGAAAACAAGGGTTGTGAGGAAGTAGCACTAATGAAGATGAAGATTTTGGGAAGGTGAGAGAGCATGTGGAAAAATATGTAAAAAAGTAGTATGGATAGGGAGGCACAACCCTTTTTTTCTATTTCTTTTCCTCACCTTACACAACGCATCCCCTTTCACTATGCCTCACTTTTTTTTACCATAAAACTCCTTGTCCTTTCTTTGTGTTGCTCTCTCTGTTACTTTGTGTGATTCTCTCTCTTTGCATACTCTTTTTATTTTTTAGAATCACCATATTCAATAAGGTCCCAATGCTCATCAACAGTCTTTAAATTATCACAAAAAACATGTTAACCTTTTTATTTTTTTTTATCTTTTAATTTTTTGCTGATATCTCCTATAATTGTATATTTATACATTATTTTCATTTCAACATGACTGAGGAAGGACGTGTGGTGAATTTTTTGAATCTGAAAAGTCTGGATTACCTATAAATGCATTTATTTTAAACGCCTTATTGGAGATATATCTATTGCAGTAATTGTCCTATTAAACACAGTTTTGCTTAAAAAAAAAAAAAAAAGTTGTTGATTCGAACTGTTCTAGAAAAGTTAAGTTCCAGTTGAACTTCTCAAATTTTTTGAACTGAACCAAACAGAACGTTTTACTGTTTGTTCGAATAAAGTTCTAATTCAACATTTTCAGTTTTGTTTTTCAAACTTTCTGCATTTTTTGATGGCCATCCAATCACCTTTCTCCACTAAAAACCCCCTAAAGCTCATATTATGAATATAAAATTATACAGAGTGCTTGGATTTGCTAAATCATACTCAGTGCCCAAAATTCCATTTTTGCAGTTTTGGGGGTTCAGTTTTGTATAACACACGGTTCTCCAATATCCTATCTGTCAAAGGGGCTTTGGGCCCCCTCAGCTGCAAGAGCTTCTGGGCCTTATTTTGACCAGATCTGCTCTGCAGTCAGTGTAGGGGATGTATTTCCCTAGATTTTACCTGTAAATTTGGGGGCAAAATACCATGGGAAAACAGTAGGAAAAAGTTTTGTAGAAATGTCCCCCAAAGGTCTATTTCGATGTTATAGGGGGGACAATGTGTAAAATTTAAAAAACAAAAAAAAACACATATGAAAAAAAAAAATTTTTATTTAAAATGAATACTAACAGCCCAAACTGCAACTTTTAGCCATGGCCCCAAAAATACCATAAAAAATTTATATTACCTAAATAAAAATGTACGTAACAGAAAAATGAAAAAATTACAAAAACTATTTAAGTCCTCTTTTTCTGTTAAGAAAATAAAAATTTTTTAAAAAAAGACAATTTTTTAAAAACTAAATCAAAATAG
>JAODAL010051823.1:0-26431 GCA_025379985.1 Phyllomedusa bahiana | reverse complement strand
GGGTTTGTGTATTTGGCGCCCATGCACCATTTTTGTGCATTAGTAGTGTAAATGCGCCTAAATCTATGAACCTGTTCTACTCCGGGTCATAGATTTAGCGCTTTCTGGTTACAAAGCGACACTTCAGGCTCAGGTAAACCACTGTTCCAGCAGTAATGCGCCTGGATTTGCTCTAATGAAGCTATAAATCTATTGCTTCGTACGGTTGTAGTGCCTCCCACACGCCCCCCGAGATCAGGTGCATTACCTAGTGCAGCTTGTGTTCTGTAATGTTCCTGATTACAAATAGAGCGAATGGGGCTGCTCCAGTTTTCGGGCTGAAAAGACGCCAGACTTCTGGAGCAGCTACGTTTATACATGTTGCCCATAGTGTGTATATACTTGGTGCCACATGTATGAAAACTGTCTTGGTCTAAGACTTTCTTTGTTGCCCAAAGCAACCAGCGTTACCCTCACATTTCTAGTGCTCTGAAAAAAGACACTCACTGACAGCTGTATATACAGTGGTGTGATTGTGGTGAAATATATATATATATATATATATATATATATATATATATATATACACATATAAAATGCTGTATATATATCCAGACAGACACTCACTGACAGCTGTATATACAGTGGTGTGATTGTGGTGAACTACATATGTGAAAAGGAGTTGAATTGTTTTAACTTTGGAGTAACCAAGATATACGTTCAGCTCAAGCTGAGCTGTTTGCTCTGATAAGGCTGCCAAGGAAACCTCTCTTCAGTGAAGACGGTGAGTCAGAGCAGATCTCTGACAGCACAGCCATTCCTCACAGATTTCTATCACGCTGACAGAGCACAGTACGTATGCTCAGCCAGGACCAGGAAGTAAGTTTCAGAGCCCGTCCTCTGTCAGTACTCTGGACGGAGGACGGGTTTCTGAAGCAGAAGGAGCCCGGCGGCCATTTTCCACATCTGTACTTTTTAACCCCTTGATAAAACGAGCAGACTGTGCTTATTAAAGATATTTAGTAAATTTATTTTTATGACATTTAGTTTGCAGATTTTTTTTTCTTCTATTCCCGGAGAACCCCTTTAAGTCCCATCAGTATAAGCCAAGTCCAGCACATAAAGCATATCCAAATGTGATACTTCAAGATGAATTGTGGCTGAAACATGATGTGATGATGGGACATTCACTGTACCATTGAATATACTGGGAAACCGCCCAAAATTTTTTAAGAGGAACGAAATGGGAATAAATACGTACGTGCAGCATGTTTGCGGGGGTTTGTTTTTACGGCCTTCAGTATAAATGATGTGTGATTAGTATTCTGCAGGTTGACATGATTCCGATTATGCCAAATATATATGGTTTTCGTTATGTTTTAGTACCGTAAAAAATCCAACCATTTTCTATATTTAAAAATTGCGCCTCAGTGCCATTTCCCGTGACTAATAATTTTTTGTGTTTCTACCCATGGACCTGAGTGATGGTGCATTGTTTGCGGTGTACTTTTTATTGGTACCATTTTGGGATAGACTTTTTCATTACTTTTGTTCCAATTTTACTGGTGAAAATACCAAACTACTGCAATTTAGGCATTTGGAATTTTTTTTTCTTCTACTTAGCCGTCGTGATGATAGCAGCTTCTAAGGGGCTAAACAGCATACATATGTAGAGCTGAATGTTGTCTTAGGTGCTTGAAGTTACAAATATTAGGCTGTGTTCACACGGCTTAAAATTGGACGTATTTCAGTCCGTAATTACACGCCGGAGTGCGCAAATTACGGCTGGAATACGTCCCAGTCATTACGGTAATCCACAGTTCTCATAGAGAACCATGGGTTACGTCTCCTCTCCCTGCTCGGCGAATACGCCGAGGGGGGAGATAAGTGACGTGAATTACCAGCGGCGTATACGCGCCACTGGTAATGAAAGTCTATGTCCCCGCTCCCGCCCCCGGCTACACGGCGTAATTGCAGGGCTCCATATCCGCCGGCCCCATAGACATTCATTACTAGCGGCGCGTATTGTACGAGCGGGGAGAGGAGGCGTAATCCATAGTTCTCTATGAGAACTGGGGATTACCGTAATGACTGGGGTGCATTTCGCTCGTATTTGAGCGCATTACGCCACGAAATATGCGGCGAAATGCGCTCCAGTTTATGCCGTGTGAACCTAGCCTAACACTACAGGTCTGTCAGGCGGATCAGGCAGTCAGTCGCTGAGCGCGGCCGCTGTCTGTACTCTGGAACGAGGACGAGTTTCTGATGAGGAAGGTGCATGGCAGCCATTTTCCCCATATATCCTCATTATCTCCTTGACAAAACAAGCAGACTTTGCTAAGTTAAGGTATTTTGTCATTTTATTATTGTCACATCTACTTTATGGATTTTTTTTCCTTTTCCCATAGAACCCCTTTCAGTGATCTGGGACGTTTTGACAGTTGACTTGTGAAAGCAAAAAGTCCATTTAAAGGTTTGTGCACACAGTTTCTTTAATTCCATGTGTATGGAGATCATCTTCCCGGAAAGATAGGCTTTTAGCACAGATTACGGTCTTTCTTAAAGGGGTTCTCCATGAAAAGACGAAAACTAAATACATAAACTACAGGTCTTAATGAAAAAAATTCCTAAATGTCTTTAACTACAAAAGTCTGCTCGTTTTGTGTAGGGGATGATCATTATAGAAGAACAAAATGGCTGCCTGGCTACTTCCTCAGCAGAACCATGTCCTACAGGAAGTAGGACAGACTCTGAGTCACTTCCTGGTTATGCTCACTGACATAACTGAGCATGTGATGTGCTCAGTAAGTGGGACAGACAAGTGGTACGACTGGAGAATAGAAAGGACGCACACACGCACGCGGCTGTGGTGGGACATCTAGTGTTCAGACCGTGCGCCTAGCAACTGTAGCCCCGCCCACTAGACCAGCGAGGAGAGGGATCCAACATGGCAATACTATGCAATATAACAGCGTCTATAAGGACTTCACACACTGGACTGTTACAGATCGTTACTGCTTATCTTTACTATTACTGCACTATATGTTCTTATTTTTGGGGGTTTCTCACACAACCCCTTTAAGGCGTACTTGCCAACTTTTGAAAGTGAAAAAGCAGGAGATTGAAGAGGGCGGCGCGCGTAGCAGCCAGGTAGATGCCCCCTTTGTAGCCAGGTAGATGCCCCCTTTGTAGCCAGGTAGCTGCCCCCTTTGTAGCCAGGTAGATGCCCCCTTTGTAGCCAGGTAGATGCCCCCTTTGTAGCCAGGTAGAGCCCCCTGTGTAGCCAGGTAGAGCCCCCCCTATAGCTAATAAAAATAATAAAAGCCACTTACCTCGCCAGGCTCCCTGCAGCTCGTCCAGCTCCGGACATCTCCCGGCCGACCAACTCAGCATCGCAGGGGGAGTGAGTGCAGCCATGCTTCACACCCCCTGCTACGCTGATCTGTATGTACAGCGCTCACCGGCGCTGTACATACAGGGGGAGAAGGGAGGAGGGGAACGCCGGGCGGGTGAGCGATCGCTGCGGCCGCTTCACCCGCCTGTAGGAACGGCCCAGCAGCGCCAGAGTAGCGTCCTGACACTACAGCGCCACGGTCATTTAAAGAACCCCCGCTGCCTGCTGGCGCCGGGAGGTTCGCCAACTCTGCCGGGGTGGCGGGGGGGAACACCCATTAGCGGGAAACACCCCCCCCCCCCTCCCCCCTGCCAAAAACGGGAGCGTTGGCATGTATGCTTTAAGGTGTGACTATGTCATTATGCTGAATAAAAAAAAACCTCTGCATGATATTGGAGGCATCCTGAAGTACAATAGAGGGTTGAGGTACCCCTTTATGGAAACCCTGTTACAGCTTTACACAAAACAAAGCTGTAATATGGCAGAGTGGATGACCCTGAAAGGAAATCCATGTTTTTGTATTTTTTAGATTCTTGTTAGTGGGGCACATCTTCATCTTTGTGAAAAGTGTGTGTGTGCTTACTGATCCTTATCAGTGACAATATGAATATTCTCTCTAAAGAGGGTGTGTCAGCTCTTCAAACATTTGTTGTAGTGAATGTTTGCATTCCTCATCGAATTTTGGAGGATATATGTATAGATTTTTTTTTTATTCCTCATGAAAATGTTTGGCAATTGATAGCTAAGTGTTACCATCCCCCTTCTCACTAGAGTTCCTGCTAGATAAATTGCTATGGATGTCTTGGCTTTAACCCCGTAACACTGAAGCCTTTCTTTTTTTTTTTTTTACGTTCGTTTTTCCCTCCTCGCCTTCCCAGAGCCATAACTTTTTTTTATTTTTCTACCTACATGGACATATGAGGGCTTTTATTTTTAGGGCAAGATGTACTTTCTAATGGTGTTATTCATATTACTATAGAATATACTGGGAAAAAAAAATTGTAAGTGGGGCACAATGTGAGAAAAATGTTTGCGGGAGTTTTGTTTAATCTGTATTCTACAGGTTGATATGCATCCGGCAATTCCAAACATGTAGGGTTTCTGTTATGTTTTGGTACCGTAAAAAAATTCCTAACATTTTCTATTTTTTAAATTTGCGACGCCATTTTCTGCAACCAGTAACTTTTTGTACTAACGCCTACGGACTGAATGAGGGTGCATTTTTTTGTGGGCTGAAGTGTGCTTTTTATTGCTTCCAGTTTGGAATGCATGCTACTTTTTGATTACATTTATTCCAACTTTTAGGGGACGTGAAATGACCCAAAAAAACGCAATTTTGACGCTTGAAATTTTTTTTCATCTATGGTGTTCAGCCTACGGGTTAAATGATGTTGTATTTTAATAAATCAGAGTTTTTGGGACGTGGCGATACCAAATATGTGTAACTTTAAAAAAAAAAAAATTCTTTATTTATAAAATGGCAGAAGGGGACCGACTTGAATTATAATTTTTTTTTACACTTTATAACTTTTGTTTTTTTTACTTTTAACTTTGAGTCTCCCTAGGGTGCTTCACCACTATAGGGAGCAATCAACTTTACAGCCTAATGCATTGTATATACAATGCATTAATAATAATAATAATAATAATAATAATAATAATAATAATCTTTATTTATATAGCGCCAACATATTCAGCAGCACTTTACAATATAGAGGATATAAGCACAGACAAACCAGACATTACATTGTAAAAAAGCTACGTACAAATCAGACACGAGGTGTGAGGGCCCTGCTCGCAAGAGCTTACAATCTATTAGGGTGTATGGGTGAAACAAAGGGTTACAAGTGCTTGGTTTACAATGGTCCAGCCATGTTACATAAATATGGGGTAGTATACATAAAAAGTAAGGTTCGGATGAGTGAGGTGTGTAATCTTAGATCAGTAGCAGAGCGGATAGCCCTGGTAGGGTGGTAGACAGAGATGAGGGAGGAGATGTAGGGGGGTGCAGCGCTGTGGAGAGCTTTATGGGTGAGAGTGATTAGTTTGTTGTATTCAGTACAGAATAGGTAGCCAATGCAGAGACTGACACAGGGTAGAGGCATCAGTATAGCGGCTGGAAAGAAAGACAAGCCTGGCTGCTGCATTCAGGACAGATTGGAGAGGGGAGAGTTTACAGAGAGGGAGACCGATAAGCAGGGAGTTACAGTAGTCAAGACAAAGAATAAGAGCAACAATGAGAGTTTGGGCTGTTTCCACAGTGAGAAAAGGACGGATTCTGGAGATGTTCTTGAGGTGCAGGTGACAGGAGCGGGCAAGGAATTGGATATATGGGGGGAAGGACAGGTCCGAGTCTAGTATAACCCCAAGACAGCGGGCCTGCTGCCTAGGTGTTATAGTGGTGCCACATACTGAGAGAGAAATAGCAGGGTGAGGTCGGTTAGTAGACGGTGGGATGACTAGAAGTTCAGTTTTAGTGAGATTTAGTTTAAGATACAGGTAGGACATGATGTCAGCAGGGCAGGAGTGATTTCTCGGGAGGAGGTGTATAGTTTAGTGTCATCAACGTAGAGATGGTACTGGAAGCTGAATCTGCTGATGGTTTGGCAAATGGGGGCTGTGTAGATTGAAAAGAGAAGAGGACCAAGAACGGATCCCTGTGGAACCCCAACAGCAAGAGGAAGAGGAGAGGAGGTAGAACCGGAAAATGAGACACTGAAGGAGCGGTCAGAGAGGTAGGATGAGAACCAAGAGAGAGCGGTGTCATGGAGGCCAATGGAACTGAGCATGTTGAGGAGGAGGTGGTGATCAACAGTGTCAAACGCTGCAGAGAGATCCAGGAGAAGCAACAATGAGTAGTTACCCTGAGATTTAGCAGTGTGGAGGTCATTTGAAACTTTTGCTAGAGCAGTTTCTGTGGAGTGTAGGGTGCGGAAACCTGATTGCAGAGGGTCAAGAAGAGAGTTAGTAGAGAGATAGCGGATTAGGCGAGAATAGACCAAGCGTTCCAGGAGTTTAGAGATAAAGGGAAGGTTAGAGACTGGTCGGTAGTTAGTAGCGCAGGACGGGTCCAGAGAGGGCTTTTTTAGTAAAGGGGTTATAATAGCGTGTTTAAAGGAGGATGGGAAGATCCCAGTGGAGAGAGAGAGGTTACAGATTGTAGTGAGGTGAGAGAGGACAGCTGGAGAAATAGACTGGACAAGGTGGGAGGGAATGGGGTCACTAGAGCAGGTGGTGGGGCGCGCAGACAGTAGAAGCCTGGACACTTCTTCTGATGTCGGGTCAAAGGCTGAAAGCAGATTAGAGGACGTGTGGGCAGGGACATAACTGGTGTTATTTGGGGATTGTGAAGTGATGTTTTGCCGTATACTGTCGATTTTGTCTTTGAAGTGAGTGGCCAGGTCTTCAGCACAGAGGTCAGTGACCGGGGTCTGAGCTTTAGGTCTGAGGAGGGAGTGGAAAGTGTCAAACAGGCGTTTTGGGTTGTTGTGTAGTGTTGAGATGAGGGAGGTGAAATATTTTTGTTTGGCGCAGTGAAGGGCAGTGTGGTAAGTCCTGAGCATGAATTTATAGTGGAGAAAGTCTGCAGGTAGCTTTGACTTTCTCCACAGATGCTCAGCACACCTGGAACATCGCTGGAGAAAACGAGTCTGAGGTGTGTGCCAAGGCTGCGGACGTCTGACTCTGGTGGTGCGGTGTGTGAGTGGTGCCAATATGTCCAGGGTGGTTGTGAGAGTTTCATTGTAATGTTTGACAGCCAGGTCAGGACAGGAGAAGGAGGAGATTAGGGGCAGTGAGGACTGTATGGTGTCAATAAGTTCCTCAGTGTTTATTGAGCGGAGATTTTGGAAAGGGTGATGGGTAGGTGTGTCCAGAGAAGGCTGAGAGTTAGCGATAGTGAAGGAAATAAGGTTGTGATCAGAGAGAGCCAAAGGAGAGTTGCTAAGATTAGAAATAGAGCAGAGGCGACAGAAGACCAGATCAAGAGAGTTCCCATCCTTGTGAGTTGGAGAGTCTATAAGTTGCGAGAGGCCAAGGGAAGAGGTTAGTGAAAGAAGACAAGAGGCAGAAGGAGACATAGGGTTGTCAATGGGGGATGTTGAATTCACCTATGATGAGAGTGGGTATTTCAGTAGAGAGGAAGTGAGGGAGCCAGGCAGCAAAATGATCCAGAAACTGGCGGGGTGCGCCAGGGGGTCTGTACACAACCGTGACTCTGAGAGAAAATGGCCGGAAGAGTCTGAGGGTGTGGACCTCAGAGGGGAAAGTGAGGGAGGGTGCAGGGGGAATGACCTGGTAGGTGCAGTGTGGCGAGAGAAGTAAGCCAACTCCTCCACCCGGTCTGTTCTCAGGTCTGGGGGTGTGGGTGAAATGCATTAGGTGGTTTTCCCACTTCCTGTCAGGTGTCAGAAGTTGAGAAATTGAAAACATGGTGGCGAGCCTTCACAAGGCTTCCAGCTGCCATAGTAAGCGATCTGGGCCGCGCAATTTCGCCACAGGTGCCCCAATCACAGTGAGGAATGGTGATGGTGGGAGGAGGGAGTTAAACACTGCAGGACGGCGCCCTCCCACGCTGTAACTGCCGTGTGTTAACTGCAATTACCAGCTCACTTTAAGGGAAAAAATTCCTTCCCGATTCCAATCTGGCAATCGGAATAAATCCCCGAATCAACGACCCTTTTCTAGAATCCTGGTTACTATAACATGTATTTTTACACACTAGAAATGCATCTGGACTCTTTTTGAACTCCTTAAGTGAGTTCACCATGATAAGTTCCTCAGGCGGAGAGCTTCAAAGTCTCTACTGCTCTTACAGTAAAGAATCCCAATTATTTCTGACACAATCGTGGCATATCCACAAGAAACACCATAGAGATGTCTGATAGGTTCTAGACTCCAGAAATGAGGAGATGAGTTGGAGAGGATTCTACATACAGTATGTGTGGTGTTCTCTCTAAGTTATAAAAACACCCAATTCTGTAACCCCTAAAACTACAATGAAAATAGGCGCCTCATATCCTCTTTCTGGAGTAGCGAGCAGAGGACCCCCCCCATTCTGATCTTTGGTAGTCTCTTAAATGGACACAATACCCTGCAACCATTTTGGGTATTCACAATGGAAGTTACCGGAAGACCTCATATGGGGAATTATCCCTCTATGATTTATTGTCCTTAACAGAGGCCTTTAGACTAAAATATGTTGTGCACCCCTGGTTTAGGCCATGATAATGTGTCATCCACAGTAAAATTACATGACAGCAAGGGCCAAATAGTTTTATGGGGACATTGTATGTAATAGATTGTTTATGGCCTTGGGTAAAATATGCAGATTTTAGATGGCAACTTGTCCGAACTGCAAATTGACTATACAGGTCAGAATGTGGTAGCAGTATATGTTTATATGTGATGATGCAATGCTTTCTCTATAAGTATAGTGCAGATAAATCTTAAAACAGCAACTTAAATACAAATTGCACCATCAGAAGTGTGCACGTTACAGAATGTGATTTTTATATTGAGATTAATGTGAATCCTTGGCTTTTCAGGTATTTAATAGTTCAAGCTCCTTAAATGCCAAGAAGGGCATTTTTTATTATATTGATGTATATTTTACCTTATTTTACTATATGTCTTTTATTTTGTAGGCATCAAGATTAAAACTGCTCCTCTGCCATTAGTGATCTTTTATGGCTGAAGCTTCACAACAATTCCCTTCTGTGGTTGATCGTTATTTTACACGTTGGTATAAATCAGGTAAAGTGCAAGAAAAACATGCTGGCTGAGCAAATAATATTAGTGGGCTTTCCACTTTTGGAAAACATTTTCTTTCTCGTCAAAATAATTGGAGGACAAGTGCTGTGGGTATAGGCCCTCGCCCTAGGAGGCTGATACTAGGTAGAACCAAACTTGTTGGATCCGCCATGATGGACTATATCCCTCCTACTGATGCTAGTTTTAGCCTAGTGTAGGAGGCTGTAGGAGGCAGACGCTGCTTTGCAGCTCTGCTGAGTTTATTTTTTGTTTTCTTTCAGGTGGTGATCGAGCCCCTGGCTCTCGCCTGTCGGAGGGTGATCGAGCCCCTGGCTCTCGCCTGTCGGAGGGTGATCGAGCCCCTGGCTCTCGCCTGTCGGAGGGTGAGGATGAGGATGTCTCGCCTCCCAGGAAGAGGTTGCGTTTAAACGCAGCAGATGGCAGCGTCTGGTGTTCCCTACTCATCCAGAGGTTGAGGAACTGGTAATCAGGGAGTGTAAACATCCTGACAGGTGTTTGTTTCCTGCTATTCCACTGGATACCCTTTGTCCTTTTCCGGAGGAATAACAAAGTGTTCATGGGTGCCATCAGTGGATGCCCCAGTCTCCTGACTTGCAAGCGCCAATGCTATCCCTGTCTCAGATGTTGCGGCCTTTATTGACAGCTCAGACAAACGGCTTGATGGTCTCTTTAAAGCCATCTTTGAGGCGGTTGGGGTGTCCCTGCGGCCAGCGTTTGCATCATCTTGTATCCAAACCGCTGCAGCTGGGGCCTCCAACGGATTTGCTGTTGATTCTTACTGAATCCTTTAGGCGCTCTGATGCTCTCTTTGTCATTCCAGAGGGTTTGCGCAGGGGCCGCTCGGCCTCTATGGCCACCATTGCCAGCTGGATTCGTTCAGCAATTTCAGAAGCCTGTCGGTCGAGGGGTAAGCCACTTCTGTTCCGGCTCACTGCCCAATCTACACTAGCAGTTGGATCCTTCTTCTTCCTCCAGACATGGCGCCAAACATGACGCCATGGCGCCATTAAAAAAATGTGGGTCTCCCTTGTAGTGGTAACCAGTAAGGACAAGACCTTAGGGTCTTCAAAGCGGCATAGAGGGTGTTTTGTCCTGTATGGTGACAATGGGGTTCTTACTGCAGCATACAGAAATAATGTACTGACTGGTGATCTCATAGCAGCACTGAAAAGAGCAGTCAGAGTTTTATATTTTTTTGCCTAGGCAAGAGCGATTCGGTAAAATCCAACTAATCTTACCACAAGGACAGAGGAGTACTATTCTGGCGTAATAATTTTGATGTGCTTACAAAGGTGGTTATGTTACGTGTATGTATATTTGATACACTGGCGATTTTGCAAGCTTTCCCACCTACAAAGAATGGAGAGAGAATTTTTATCATAGGTACACTTCAACTGTAAGAGACAGAATCTAAAAAGAATCCAAAAAATCACATTGTATGATTTTTAAATAATTAATTTGCACTTTATTGCATGAAATAAGTATTTGATACAATAGAAAAACAGAACTTAATATTTGGTATAGAAACCTTTGTTTTCAATTACACAGGTCAGACATTTCCTGTAGTTCTTGACCAATTTTGCACACACAGCATCAGGGATTTTGGCCCACTCTTCCATACAGATCTTCTCCAGATCGTTTAGGTCACGGGGCTGGTGCTGTTTCAGCTCCAAAGATTTTCTATTGGGTTCAGGTCTGGAGAATGGCTAGGCCACTTCATGACCTTGAAATGCTTCTTAAAGAGCCACTCCTTAGTTGCCTTGGCTGTGTGTTTCGAGTCGTTGTCCTGTTGGAAGACCCTGCCACAACACATATTCAATACTCGTACTGAGGGAAGTAGTTTGTTGGCCAAAATCTCGTGATACATGGCCCCATCCATTCTCCCTTCAATACAATTGTCCTGTCCCCTTTGCAGAAAAGCATCCTCAAAGTCTGATGTTTCCACCACCATTCTTCACGGTTGGGACAGTGTTCTTGGGGTTGTACTCATCCTTCTTCTCCCTCCAAACATGGCGCCAAAAAAGTTCTCTTTGAGTCTCATGTGACCACATGACCTTCTCCCATGCCTCCTCTGGATCATCCAGATGGTCATTGGTGAACTTCAAACGGGCCTGGACGTGTGCGTAAGGAGGGCGACCTTGCGTACACTGCAGGATTTTAATCCATGACGGCATAGTGTGTTACTAACGTTAATCTTTGATACTGGTCCCATATCTATTCAGGTCGTTGACCAGGTCCTATTGTGTAGTTCTGGTCTGATTCCTGACCTTTCTCAGAATCATCCTGTGACAGAGGAGGGGAATGAGCAGCAATTTGTATGTGACTGGATCAGTGGTCTGTATGTGATGGAGGAGGAGGTTACAACAGGAGTCTATACGAGACAGAGAAGGGGACATGAGCAGAATATTTAGCGTTTGACCCTGTAGCCACATTGTAGGGGTTGAGCCGAAACAAGGCCACATCACTCACTAGTAGAAAAAAGCGCCTGCTACTCTAACCTTAGCATTTGGCTCTGCTTTTCTTGCTTCAATGACCTCTGTCATTGGGTAGTCCCAATCAGGGGAATGTGAGAGTGGTGCTCAACCGCTCCTGTGCACAGTGGTTCCTACGGCATTCAGTGCCCACATGGAAGCGCTGTACCATGAGCATAGATGTTCATACATTCCAATTGCAGTTCTTGTACTCGGACATGAATTCTGCCCTTAAAGGGGTTTTGCCACGAAGTGAGTTCCTTACCCCTTATCTGCTCAGGAGAGAAGATAAACAAAGCATGCTGAGTCATGAAGGCTGCAGGGGAGAGAGGGAGGGGGAGGAGCAGAGAGCGAGGAAGCAGGTAGTGTCTGTAAAGTTTACTCAAATAATTACATTACAACCAGTGGATTCTCTATACAGCAAACACTGCACTTTTCTCCCCAGACCCTTGCAAGCTCATTCATGTTCCCTGTCATCAGATAAGATGTGCAAACAGGCAAGCGGGGCCAGATCAGCTCCTGTCCGTGTCCTGGTCATGTCTAATGTAAACTTTTAGAAAACTAAGGTAATCTTAGTCAGGCTGTATCTCTCAGAGGCTTCACTTTTTGTAATCGCGTATATTTAGAAAAGTGATTAAATACCCATTTTGGAGAATCCCACGTCAACATTACATCGTGGCAAAAGCCCTTTAAGTGGATGCATTTTCTTTTAGGCTGTGTCTACACTGCAGTGGACCAAAAAATGACCTGAAAACTAAATACTAAAAACGTTTATAAAACTGAGTTTTTTGTCCACTGCCTATCAGAAGCAGCTGAAAAGACTTTTTTTGCCGCGGTTTGCGGTTTTTGGTGTGTTTTTTGCTTGTCTTCAAGTCTGTTTTTTTAATGTATGCATAAATTAAACCATTGGATGTAACTCCATCCTACAAAAGGGCATGTAAAGCACATTATTGCATTTATATGTAATCTTGTAGTCGTTTACGGATTTCGGCACTAATAAAGTTCTCGCTTTTGTCGATAAAAATATTTTTTTTTACGGATTTTGGCGCTAATAAACTTATTTAACTTTTGCCGCTAAAAATCAGTTTTATTTTTGCCAACAAAAGTGAGGAATTTATTAATGGCAAAGTCCGTAAAAATGGATTTTAGCGCTAAAATTCGTAAAAAAAAAAACAAAACGGATTTTTGGCGACAAAAGCAAGATAACTTTAATAGCGCCATAATCTGCAAAAAAAAGTATTTTAGTGCCAAAATCCGTAAAAAAAAACGGATTTTTAGCGACAAAAGCTAGATAACAATAATAATAATAATCTTTATATAGTGCCAACATATTCCGCAGCACTTTACAATTTAGGGGGTATAAGCACAGACAAGGAAAACAAACGTTACACAGTAAAAAAACTACTTACAGATTAGACACAAGGTGTGAGGGCCCTGTTCATGAGAGCTTACAATCTATTAATGTGTACGGGTGAGAAGTGCTCAGTTTACACAATGGTCCAGCCATGTTACATAAATATGGGTGGGGGGGGGGTTATTATCAATTCGGGATCTTGGTAGGCATGCCTAAGAAGATGTGTTTTCAGGGCACTCTTAAAGCTTTGAGGGTTGTGAGTGTGCCTGATCGTACGGGGTAGCTTGTTCCACAGAACTGGTGCCGCACGTGAAAAATCTTGGAGACGGGCATGGGAGGTTCGTATGACTGAGGCATGTAGCCTAAGATCAGCAGCAGAGCGGAGAGACTGGGTAGAGTGGTCCCATGTTACGATCGTGCGGGGCTCGCCTGCAAGCCCGCACGATTGCCAGGACATACTCATACGTCCATATGCGGGAACGCACTTCCCGCTAGGGTGTATGAGTAGATAGAGGGAGGGCATGATGTCAGAGACAGCGGACAGACAGTCCCTGGTGTTCTGCTGCAGGGCAGGAGTGATGTCTTGGGAAGAGGTGTATAGTTGAGTGTCATCAGCGTAGAGATGTTACTGGAAGCCAAATCTGCTGGTGGTTTGTCCAATGGGGGCTGTGTAGAGTGAAAAAAGGAGACAACCTAGAACCATTCCCTGAGGAACAGCAAGAGGAAGGGGAGAGGAGATAGAACCAGAAAATGAGACACTAAAGGAGTGATCAGATAGGTAGCGTTCTAGTTTAAATCTAGTTCGAGTTTAGATATGAAGGGCAGATTAGAGACTGGTCAGTAATTAGCAGCACTGGACGGATCCAGTGTGGGCTTGTTATGTAAAGGGGTTATGATGGCATGTTTAAAGGTGGATGGAAATACCCAGTGGAGAGAGAGAGGTTACAGATTTCAGTAAGGTGAGAGAGGACAGCTGGAGGAATAGACTGGACAAGGTAGGAGGGAATAGGGTCACTAGAGCAGGTGGTGGGGCGAGCAGACAGGAGAAGTCTGGATACTTCCTCCTCTATCGCCGGGTCAAGGGCTGAGAGCAGGCTAGAGGACATGCAGGAGGGGATGGGGTGGGTATTACTTGGGGACTGATATGTATTTTGCCGGATATTGTCAATTTTCTCTTTGAATTGAGTGGCCATATCTTCAGCACAGAGGTCAGTGACTGGGGCCTGAGCTTTAGGCCTGAGGAGGGAATGGAAAGTGTCAAACAGGCGTTTTGGTACAACTAGACACTGGTTGGTAGTTCGCAACTTGAAGCGCTTAATCCACACTGCATATATAGGGCTCCTCTTCCACCCTGAATCAAGTCCACATAATATCAACTACGCAGTGTACCATCATATTAAAATTGTAATGATAACCAGCAACTTATCGTCATGAAATACTTGCTTTTAATCACATAGTCCCGGGATTAAGCAACCATCCAGATTTTTTAGTGATGCAATAGCAACAATGTCTTCACATGACGTGTAGGAGGAAAGAGCGACCAGACAGGTGGCTGGCAGCATAGGGGTGTGACGTTTTGGGGCAAAGCCACGTCCCTTTCTCAAACAGTAGTTTTGGGTTGTTGTGTAGTGTTGAGATGAGGAAGGTGAAATATTCTTGTTTGGCTTGGCAAAGGAAGGTGTGATAAGTCCTGAGCATAAATTTGTAGTGGAGAAAGTCTGCAGGTAGCTTTGACTTTCTCCACAGACGTTCAGTAGACCTGGAACATCACTGCAGAAGGCGAGTCTGAAGCGTATGTCAAGGCTGCCGGCGCCTGACTCTAGTGGTGCGATGTGTGAGTGATGCCAATATGTCCAGGGTGGTTGTGAGAGTTTCATTGTAATGTTTGACAGCCAGGTCAGGGCAGAAGAGGGAGGAGATTGGAGGCAGTGAGGACTGTATGGTGTCTATGAGTTCCTGAGTGTTTATGGAGCGGATATTTCGAAATGTGTGATGGGCAGGTTTGTCCAGAGAAGGCTGAGAATTAGTGATAGTGAAGGAGATAAGGTTGTGGTCAGAGAGCGCATAAGGAGATTTAGTGAGGTTAGAAATTGAGGAGAGACGACAGAAGACCAGATCAAGAGAGTTCCCATCCTTGTGGGTGGGAGAGTCTATACATTGAGAGAGTCCAAGAGAAGATGTTAATGAAAGAAACTGAGAGGCAGAAGGAGACATGGGGTCATCAATAGGGATGTTAAAATCACCCATGATGAGAGTGGGCATTTCAGTAGAGCGGAAGTGAGGGAGCCCAGCAGGAAAATGATCTAGAAACTGGCAGGGTGAGCCAGGGGGGTCTGTACACAACCGCCTAAAGAATTTAATGGGGTGACCTCAAAGGAGGGGAAAGTGAGACAAGGTGCGGGAGGAATGACCTGGTACTTGCAGTGTGGAGAAAGAAGTATACCAACTCCTCCACCCCGGCCTGTTCTCCTCCGAGGACACATTTACACTTGTATGCAGATTTGATAAGATATATAGCCTGTGTTAACACCCACTACAGGTGGGACTAATCTACTGGTTGGGTTTTCATTGAAAAATCAAAGCAAAAAATGCTGCAAAAACGTGCCAATAAACGTCCGGCGCTTTACATAGACTCCTGTAGTAAATTTTCTGCCCTGCTCTGCCTTTTTTTTACAACATGTTGCAAAAGACGACCAGTAAAAAAACAACAGAAAAAAGCTTAGTGGAGACAGCAGGACGTTTTTACTATACAAGTCTATGGGAGCTGTTTTCAGTTGTTTTTTCAGAAAATGAAAAATGCTGAAAAAATACGTTTTTCTGTGCAGTAGAGACATAGCGTTAGTCATATTCTAGAGAATAGATAGATTATATATAAATGTGTTAAAACCTATAACCTATCCTGCAGTCCCAGTTAACAAAGACATGCTGATGAGGAAAGATAGGTTATGGATGGGAAAGGAAAGACAGACGGCTTACATGGCCCCAGGGTGGATAAAAATCAATGTTTTTTTAAAAAAAAAAATCAAAAAAATCTGATTTTTTTGATTTAAATCGGATTTTTTTTCAATAAACTGCTTTTTGAGGGAAATATTTTACCATCCAAAGGTTCTTCCATCATGAGATAAAGCTAAGTTGTTTAACTCAGTAGAATAAAGGCTGTATATGTGTAACATTCACAATGCCATGCTCTTCAGGGGTTTCTGTAGGATTAGTGGCAGTTTCTCTCCTATTCATCACAGACGCTCGCTTTTACTTACGCAGTTCTCTAAAACTAAATTTTGGGACTCCGCAGAGGTCCCAGCCTCTTCTCACAGCAAAAATTTTTACAACATGAACATAGTTGAGAAAAAGACCTTAATCCTATTGTTCTACAAACCTATGAATACAGAATCAAACCCTTTCAGTGCCAAGTCCAAGAAGTTAGACCATATGTTTCTGATTGTTTGGAGTGGAATAGATCTGCACACACAAGAAGAATGTGAATGTAAGTGTGAGGAGGGGGAAAGGGGCAAGCAGAACAAAAAAATTTGAAAGTGAAACTTTGAGCACAATACTGCAGCATAGACACATTCAGACAAGTCTGGATCTTTTTGTGTGTACGATCTGAGGTTTATTTACATTCTTTCCTTATAATGGCAGCAGGCCCGTAAAAGAGACCCAGTTTGGGAATATTTTTAAGGGAAGCTCCTTCGCCTATCGGTAAGGCAGGCATGCGTGCAAAATGCAAACGATGCAACAAAGAGATGCAAGGCCTGGTGGCGCGAATGAGGCAACATCATGAGAAGTGCGGTGATGAAGATAAACCAAAGAAACATTCTGAACAGGCAGGATCTCTTCAGTTGGTAAATATTTTTATTGAATCCTATTACTAAAGATGAAACTGTCATGTGTGAGAAAAATTATATTTCTTATTATTACTGCATGTTACTGTCATTTGGTACAGTTATAATGAAGAAAAACAATATTCCTTTTGGGGCAGGGGCAGTGATGTGTTTGTGTTACAATAAGCAGAAATTGTTAAAAAATAAAATAACAGCATTGACTTTTTTTGTTTAGGGGAATTCATGGATTCTGGAAACTATCCACCCCAAGATCACCATCATCCTTTCTACAGTTTCAGAGTTATCCATCCAGGGTAGTGCTTCATTAGCAGCAGCATCATCATCCCACCCCCCACAGCCACATTTTCCCCAAAAGGAAGAAAAAACCTTTACCTCTGGAACCACCATAGATAGGTTTGTGATAAGAACTAGCAGATTAGAAAAAGAGGTTGATTGATGAAAAAATTGCCCCGTTTATTTATGCAACGAACCTTTCTTTCGTCTGACTGAGAACCCATTTCATTAATATGGTTCAGTCACTGAGACCAGGATACCAGTCCACCCAGCCCGAGCTGATGTTGCAGGGGAAACTGCTGGATCAAGTGTATGACAGAGAAATGGAGCAATGTGCAACAGCTCTGGAGGGTAAAATTGTTAACCTAAGTATTGATTTGGGTGGAGTAATGTCCACAATGATCCCATTGTATGTGCTTGTATAAAAAACAGAAGAAGGTAAAGCTTCCTTGCACAAACAACTGATACGTCAGGAAATGCAACACAGCAGAAATACTACAAGAAAATGGCAGAAAAGCTATAACGACAATGTGAACAAAAATTCAAATGTCTAGTACGCAGTTTGGTCACGACAATGCTGCAAACGTATCGAAGATGAGAAGAGATTTAGAAGAGCAGGAGGGAATACAAAGCTGCTAATAACATATGGTTGCAGTGCTCATTTGCTGCACCTCTTAGCCAAAGACTTAAGTGTTCCAGAAATAAAGGCTAATGTTTGAAATTGCTAAATCTTCCGTAATAATCATTTTGTTTCAGCAGCTCTTAAAAGGATGGGTTGGAACCAAGCTAACGCTCCCAACAAGATTTTTAGATGGAACTCTGTGGTGGGCTGTTTGAGCAGTTTTATCAAAAACTGGGCCCATTCTGATGACACTTTGTGGGAAGAAAATCGAGATAAAATAGATGGCAGTGTCACGGCCAAAATCCTCAACATTGGCTTTAAAAGAAATGTTGAAAAATATGCTGAGCTTCCTGAAACCCATCTCTTTAAGCTTTAAAACAAAATACAGAAAAATAGCTGCTTTATTGCAGATGCTGTTGAAATTTGGAAGGAACTGAGTGAACACTTAAAAACAGAACTACACATGGCCCGAATTAATTACAAGCATTACAAATCGAATGGGACAAGCAATGACTCCAGCTCATTTTTTGGCAAATATTGTCAATATCCAATATCAGGGTCAAAACTAAGTGCTGAGGAGAGGAGTTAGCTATGACATGGGTATCCCGCAATCATCCATCTTTAAAGCCAAAAACTATAACAAACTTCAGAGCTAAGGGGGAACCCTTCAAGAAAATATGTTTGCTGAAGATATTTTTAAAGGGAAGGGCACACCAGTAAACTGGTGGAAGTCACTTAAGCGCTTGGATTTTAGAGACTGTTAAGTTTAAAGATTTCCCCTTTTAACAGCAGTAGCTTCTTTTGCAGGCGTTGAAAGAATATTTCTTCCTTGGAAATCATTCATTCTAAATTGAGAAATCGGTGGGACCCAATAAAGCAGGAAACTTGTTTTTCTTTTCCAGATTATGAATAAGAACAAAGAAGAAGATGATGATAAAAATGACACAAGTGAGCTTACAGAGGGGCAGCAGGGACAGTAGTAAATTTAAGTTTTTCATGTGTCGGCTGGGCTTTGTTTCTTAAAATATATATAATTTTGTTTTAGCCAAATTAGTTAACAAACATGGTTTTTTGTTTAAGCAAATAACTTATGCTGTAAAAGTTATTGTTTCAGTTGAATAAATCTATTTAAATTGTTATTAAGGTCAGGATTATTTTTCCCTTCCTAAGTACAAAAAGAACAGTGGTGTCCAAATAAAGAATGATTAACCCCTTAAACTGGGAGGAAAAAGTAATATATAAAAAGTGATTCTAAAAATCTTCATCTACTTGCATGTTAAAATAGCAAGAACTAGTTTAGGTAGAAACTTTGATTTAAATCAAGCCTTACTGACTAGTGATTTAAATCGTGATTTAAAGCAAATCCACCCTGCATGGCCCACCACCTCGTAGCAAAGTGTGAACATATCCAGTGTGTTCAAAGAAAATAGACATTAAGGGCGACGTGTATGAATTAGAATGCGTATTTTATTTTTTTTTACTTGGCGCCGACATCCCAGTTCTAAATAGATATAGAAGTGTAGAATACGACAGTATGAATATTTTAGGCGCATTACATAGAGCTTAATGCGCCAAACTTCTCAAAATTTGGCGCATTACACTCTATGCCCATACAAAGTTTGACGCATTAAACTCTATGTAATGCGCTAAACTTTGTATGGGCATAGAGTGTAATGCGCCGAATTTGAGAGACTTTGAAAAGGGAAGGCGCTTCAAAGTGAATTATTGCATCTCGTATTCAGTGTATAATTCGCCTGAATGTATGAAAGTGTTTTTTGTGCGATTTCAAATGGTGTCTAAGGTTCATCGTGCCTCATCTGTGTGTTTGGCGCATAATGAAAATTTGGCGCATTAGTAATGCGCCAAACATGTATAAAGGCTATAGATAGGCTGGAAATAAAAGAAAAGTCATTACATGTCCGTGAATAGAAACTATGGTATTGATCTTGCTTGGTGCTGGCTCTTGCTGTATGTAGAATAAAGGATGAGAGTAGCAAAAATACATTTCAAATTTAATGTAGTAAAAATGTAAAAAAATCTGAACCACATCATCAGTGGGTTATTTAATGTAAAATTACCATATATACTCGAGTATAAGCCGACCCGAGTATAAGCCGAGGCACCTACTTTTGCCACAAAAACCGGGAAAGCTTATTGACTCGAGTATAAAAACCTAGGGTAAAAAAAAATGTAGAGGCTACTGGTGAATTTTTTGAAATAAAAATAGATACCAATAAAATTACATAGCAGATATAGCAGTTTAATGTCCCCCATTTGGCAGAAAATAGGCTGGTATAAGCAGTTTAATGTCCCCATAGGCAGATATAGGCAACTATATGTCCCCCATAGGCAGGTTATAGGCTGGTATAGGTCGTTATAGGTAGGTATAGGTCCCCTTAGGCAGGTTATAGGCAGGTATAGGTCACCCTAGGCAGGTATAGGTCACCCTAGGCAGGCTATAGGCATGGTATAGGTCACAAACAGACTGAAACCAATTTGCATTTAAAATCTTGCTGCTTTTTACTAGCGTACGGAACATCAATGAAGGCTGCACTCCCTGGAGTGTTTGGCTCCACATCAGTCAGCTCGGAAGAGATTGCATACCACTGACAAGTGAAATGTTGAAAATGCTGTAATTGTACTACGAAACTACTACAGCTAAGAACTGACTGCATATTGTATGTAAAGCGATGATTTGGAATATAAGGGCATGCAGCCTTCATTGATGTTCCGTACGCTAGTAAAAAGCAGCAAGATTTTAAATGCAAATTTGTTTGTCTGTTTGTTGCCAGTTAATTGTATTACAAGGAGAAGAGAAAACTCCGGTTGCATGACTGAATAAAGGGTCAGTACAAACATAAAAAGAGATATAAAATATAGACAGCACTTTAAATGTATCGAAGATGGTATAGGTCACCCTAGGCAGGCTATAGGCATGGTATAGATCGTTATAGGCAGGTATAGGCCCCCTAGGCAGGCTATAGGCAGTTATAGGTCCTCTAGGTAGGCTGTAGGCAGGGTATAGGTAGGTATAGGTCCTATAGTAGGCTGTAGGCAGGGTATAGGCAGGTATAGGTCCTATAGGTAGGCTGTAGGCAGGGTATAGGCAGGTATAGGTCCTATAGGTAGGCTGTAGGCAGGGTATAGGCAGGTATAGGTCCTTATAGGCAGGCTATAGGTAGGCTGTAGGCAGGTATAGGTAGGCTGTAGGCAGGTATAGGTCCTATAGGTAGGCTGTAGGCAGGGTATAGGCAGGTATAGGTAGGCTGTAGGCAGGGTATAGGCAGGTATAGGTCCTATAGGTAGGCTGTAGGCAGGTATAGGTAGGCTGTAGGCAGGTATAGGTAGGCTGTAGGCAGGTATAGGTCCTATAGGTAGGCTGTAGGAGGTGTATAGGCAGGTATAGGTAGGCTGTAGGCAGGGTATAGGCAGGTATAGGTCCTATAGGTAGGCTGTAGGCAGGGTATAGGCAGGTATAGGTCCTATAGGCAGGCTATAGGTAGGCTGTAGGCAGGTATAGGTAGGCTGTAGGCAGGTATAGGTAGGCTGTTGGCAGGGTACAGGAAGGCTGTAGGCAGGGTAAAGGCAAGTATAGGTCCTCTAGGCAGGTATAGGTAGGCTGTAGGCAGGGTATAGGCAGGCATAGGTCCTCTAGGCAGGCTATAGGTAGGCTGTAGGCAGGTATAGGTAGGCTGTAGGCAGGTATAGGTCCTATAGGTAGGCTGTAGGCAGGGTATAGGCAAGTATAGGTAGGCTGTAGGCAGGGTATAGGCAGGTATAGGTCCTCTAGGCAGGTATAGGCAGGCATAGACAGGGTTTTAAAACAAAAAAAAAACACCTGGCTCCCCGGTGCTCCGTCTCCCTCGCCGCTCCGCCTCCTCGCTGTCCGGCCTCCCGCGCTGTCTTCTCGGCACAGGCGGGTGATGTCATCAGGCCGCGCACGCAGCGTGATGACACACGCCGCCTGTGCCGGAAAGCGCTGGCTCTCTCGCCGCAGTGGTTTCTCCTCACCTGTGTGCGCTCCGGAGGGGTCGCACACAGGGGAGGAGATCGCTGACAGCGCACGGGCCACCGCAGCGCCCGAACGTTGTCAGCTGTACTCGGCCTTCAGCTAAGGCCTCGTTCACACGGCTTATTTTGCTGCGGATTGGCGCCGTACTGTGCGCCGGATTTGCGCTGCAGTACGGCGCCAATCCGTCAGAGTCATTACGGTAATCCACTGCTCTCATAGAGAACAGTGGATTCCGTCGCTCCTCCCCGCTCGGCGAATCCGCCGCGGGGGGAGAAAGTGACATGCACATTATTTACGGCGCGTACGCGCCGTAGATAATGCAATGTCTATGGGGCCGGGAGCGGCGCCCCCGCCGCGCTCCGGCCCCGCCCCCGTCCCGCCCCTTATTCACGGCGGATTTGTGAGCGCACAAATCCGTCGGGAATAAGCCGTGTGAACACGGCCTATATGCGCTCAATGAGGAGCCGTAAGTAGCTGAAGCGTCCCTGATATCTAGGCCTAGAGGAAGAGTGTGTGAACGCGAAACGGCCATCGCCTGCTAAGCTAATATGTATCCAGTGTTTTGTCCCTCCACATGGAGTTATTGCCGCAATAAAGAAGGCCTTTTACGGGCCGTTCACACGGCTTATTTCGGGCACGGATTCCAGGCGTACTGCGAGCCGTACTGCGCTGCAATACTGTTGAAATCCTTGCCAGCCATTACGGTAATCCACAGCTCTCATAGAGAACTATGGATTCCATCTCTCCATCTCGAATACGCCGGGTGGGGAGAAAGTGACATGCACATTATCCCGGCGGGATACGCGCCGTGGATAATCGATGTCTATGGGGCCGGCGAGCTGCCGCCCCCGCCACGTACTCAAGCCGTAATTGCGGACGAAATCCGTCCCGCAATTACGGCTTGAATAAGCTGTGTGAACGCCGCCTTAAGGATGTGGTGAGTGCCGTGAACGCTATCCTTTATCCGAGTCTAAATAGATATACAGGAGTGTAGAATACGACAGCATGGGAGACATGTATGAAAGGGTTTTTCACCCTTTTCTGGCGTAAAATGTGCCAAAAGTAAGCAGGCTGCGATATATACAAATATATTAGGCGCATTGTTCACAAAACTCGAAACTTTTTCATGCGCCTAACATGTGGGGGCATTCTGGGGGCGTTGCACCACACTCTTAATATTAGACACATATATGAATGTGGGTCGGCAAAACTAGACGCATTACTGCTCGAACAGGCAGACCTATCTCAATGTGGCCTGCCTGAGAAGTCGAAGTGGAGCTAGGTTTGCCATTAGGGCAAAAAATGTCGCTTATTTCTCAACTTACACCAGTACAATAATAAAAAGTAATTTATGATAATTTTTAAACTATATAAAATTTAATTATTTAGTTTCTATTCACTGACATGCTATTCCAATGGCTTTTCTTTTATTTCCAGCCTATCTATAGCATTTATGCATGTTTGGCACATTACTAATGCGCCAAAGTTTCATAATGCGGCAAACACATAGGCGAGGTGTGTCAAACTTTAGACAATTTTTTATTGCACAAAAACCACTTTCATACATTCAGGCGCATTATACACTGAAAACGAGATGCAATAATTCACTTTGAAGCGCCTTCCTTCATACGTCTCTCAAAATTCTGCACATTACACTCTATGCCCATACAAAGTTTGGCGCGTTACATAGAGCTTAATGCGCCAAACTTTGTATGGGTATAGAGAGTAATGCACCTAACTTTGTATGGGTATAGAGAGTAATGCGCCTAACTTTGCGAGAAGTTTGGCGCACTAAGCTCTGTGTAATGCGCCAAAAATCCTCATACTGTCGTATTCTACACTCTTCTATATCTATTTAGAACTGGGGTGTTGGCGCCAAGTAAAAAAAAAAAAATTGGTATTTGTCCATTGCCGTGTAAACGGGCCCTAAGACTCCATTCCTCAGCGACGATTACCCCACCTTTCTAGGGTGGCCTAGCAAATCCACCTCCTGACTCCGGTGTCCCATCGTGACAGTAGTCATGTCACTGTAAAAGGATCAGTTAGCAATAGCAGAGCTGATATGCCAAACACTACTGTAGACCCACCCCCAGCCTGACCAGGTAATGTGTGTCTGAAGCTGGTTGTGACTCTGTGAAACAGCATGGTGAGAAAACCCTTTTATCACTTTTTTTTTCTTACTGTAGTGTTTTTAAGACAACTGCTACACATGTATTGCACTGAAGCCTAGATACATGGCCTAAGAAATGCTTCTAATTTCCTGATAAAACACAGAATATAAAATAATAAAAAAAATTGCCTGAATCCACATGGACTTCATAGACTTTAGAGTCTGAGGATGTTTCACATAACTTACTTTTATGGATCTTCTTTGTGAATAGCAATTTCCATATTATTCATTCATTTTGATGGAGAGGGACTATACCTATTCAACTACTTTTTCAGGATCAATGGTCAGAGTTCACCTAATTATACACTACATTATACACTTGTTCACATGCTTTGTTTGCAGTGTTTCTGCCACAAATTTTTTCCATCATTAATTTTCCTTCAGAATGCTAAATAGGGGAATGAATAAGTCAAATATAGAGTTAACAAGATTTGTCTCTTTTGTTTGTGGTTTCCCATTCAGGTCATCTCACTTGAAAAGATCAGGAGTCAGTCATTGACCTTTTTTATTTTACTCTTTTGCTTGATCCTGGCTTGGAAATGGATTTGCATACATTTTTAGAATTCTATGATGTTTCAGATGGTGACAGCATTCCAACTGAATCTAACATGCCTATGTGGAAACGGTTGCTTCCTTTTGTTACTTAAGTTTGGTTCCACTTCACAATACAAATTACTTTTTGATCACACTAGAGCAGGGGTGGGCAAATTAATTTTCCCGGGGGCCCCATGAGAAATTGGAATAGTTTTAGAGGGGCCCAACAATATATTTTAACTCCGTTCTACCCAATACCGATCACACGCCTCAACCGAATCACTAACTAACAACTACCCCGCAGTCTCCTTTGTATTCTTTTTAAAAAACACGCATAGAGGAGTCTGCCAATAGCAGAAAATTCTCCCAACCAGCACCATGCATCGCAGCCAATCAAGAATGAACAACAGTCGGCAATCACACATCAACCAAAATCTCAGCCGGTGGGTGTGGTCTAAAGCACATGGGGCGAGACAGGCAGTATACATAATATTCAGGTCTCGTATTTTATTAGTCTATTAACAAAGGTTTCTACTGGTTGAAATAGTGATTGACGTTCTTAACAGCCAAATAAATCAGTTGTTCAAAGCCCTCCAATCTCCATGTAAAGGGTTAAAAGCTTAGAAGACCTATTTAGCCAAAACATAGGGCCACATGTATGAAACGGTTTTTGGTCTAAAACTCACTTTTTTCCCCCCCATAGGTTTCTTTGGGAAAAAAAGTGATTTTTAGACCAAAACCGGTTCATACATGTGGCCCATATGTTCAGCGTGCTGCTCACACGCTGAGCTTATCCTATGATGGGACTTATGGTTCCCATCAGTGCGCTGAGTTCAGAGCCGCCATCGGGAATTTCAGGGCCTCATACAGCCAAAGTGTCGGGTTTATATAAACTGCCAATGAAAATAATACCTTTCCTCCTTCCCCAGCCGAGCACCTTCTCTTCTACCGACAATTGACAGTGTGACGTCATCACGCAGGACCTCATCCAGCAGCTCTTTTGGCTGCACAGCCTATGCAGAGTTTATCAGACTGTGCGGCTGAGGAGAGGCAGCGGAGCGATGAGTGACTAACCAGTTTTACTGCCACCGGCTGCGGCAGGCCCAAGCGCTACAAACGGCCACGCCGGGCCTTCAGCGCTTCTATTAGTATGGTCCCAAAGCAGACCCGGGCATATGTACGGCCCACGACTACATCGGGGAATGCCCAACGCATTAGAGGACGTATGCACAGCACCATATTTTTTATTGCATGCTCAGCTGCTAAGCAAGCACCAAGAGTAAATATCTGAACTGAGAAGAAAGAAAGAAAAGTAAAAGTCCTCCGTTGTTGATACCTGTTAATGGCTACTGAAAAAATGGACCTCTAACTAGCTTTGTTTGTCAGGCTGGTTAAACACAAAATCTGAAGAGTCTAATCATACACAAAAGAATAGTGTGATAAGAAAGGGCAAGTGATTAAAGCTGAACCATCAATATGAGGACATAAGGAAATAGTTTGGAGCTGTGTAGACTACAGCTGGATTTTCAATCGCGTTCTATGGGGATGGTTTACAGTCGGATTTTTTGCGGATTCCAAATACGAATCTGCATAAAATCCAACAAAACCCGTGCCCTGTAGACATAGCCTTAGGGTTTCCCATACAGATGGGTGATAACTGCTGCTCGCTGGATCCCGACACCTCAGCTTACTTGACTAACTTTTAACAGTTTGTTTGGAGTTGTCATGGTTGGAATATGCCCAGTGGGCCCCAGTTTCTGGAGCGAGTGGATCATGCTTTGCTTCAGTATGTCACCGTACATGTTGGTAGTCATGGTTCTCTCAAATGAACTGTAGATCCCCACAGCTGTCAGCACTCAATCAGCCCCAAACCAGGGCATTCGCAGGGATCATGCCTGACTGTACGCAAGATACACTTGTCTTTGTACTCCTCACCTGGTTGCCACGAACATTCTTGAACTAGCTGGATCAAATAAGTTTACTTGGTTAACAGACTACAGGGCTTGGG
>JAODAL010051822.1:0-26431 GCA_025379985.1 Phyllomedusa bahiana | reverse complement strand
TTGGACAGATGCTTTGTTGTTTAGAGGAAAAAAAGTCAGGACTTCTCCTCCCCCCAGATAATACAGAGGGGTTTGGGAATGTGTCATATCAGCAAATGTAATACGTAATGCAATTATAACTTGTTTTAGGCCGAATTAACCAATCATGTAGTGAAAAAAATAGTCATGTGGTTTAAAAAAGTTTATTGGAAATGTAATTTACTGTTTTAAACTTCATTTTTCTGTCCGAAGGAAGGTATGGGTCATGTTTCTCGAGCCCCGGCCGGGGCAGCAATAATAAAAATTAATTGGAGGGGCTTTTAATTGGATAAGGAGGGGAAACAAAGATTTTTTTCCCACACCTGATTTTTTCATTTAACATTTTTTTTACATAATTTGTTTAGTCTTTATCATTATGATTATATTATCGTTACATTATTTTTATAATTACATAATATACGTTTTCTTATAATAATTATTTTTAGATTAATTTAACAATATTAGTTTATATTATCTTTACATTATTATTTTTTTTTAAAAATTAATAAAAGTTTTTTTTTTCTAATTTAAAAATTATTTTCATATTTATTTAACAATATTAGTTTTTTCTTATTATAAAATTATGTTTACATTAATTTACCCATATTAGTTTTTTCTTATTATAAATTATTATTTTTAGATTCATTTAATATTCGTTTTTTTTTATAAAATTATTTTTAGATTAATTTACCCATATTAGTTTTTTCTTTTTTAAAAATTATTTTTTTTTGATTATTTTTTTCGTTTTTTTTTTTAAAAATTTTTTTTAATTTAAATTTAAACTATTATTTTTTTCCTTTAATTTTTATATTAATTATTAAATTTTCTTTTTATTTTTGATAATAACAATGGTTTTTTTCTAATTTTTTTTTGTTCCCTTTGTTAAATATAGGTTTTAATGATCACCCCTTTTAACAATAACTTTAGACACTGATCAAAAAAAAATGAAAACATTTAAGAAAAGTAAAAGGAAAAAGGTTACGTCACCTACAAAATTTAAAAAAACCCCCTTTTTAAGAGTAAAATTAAATTAAAAGAATAAAAGGTGTCCAGGTTAGTAAAAACGTCATACAGCGCCACACCTGCCCGTGGGTTGTGTCTGGTATTGCACCCTGATACAGTAAATTGTATAGGAGTGGGATAAATTTTATGCCGCCCCGGGACTTTAGTACTCGCGAGTGTGAAAGCATAGGATACAGAAGGGTTAAGGAGCGGTTATGTGGTATCTTGGCGCAGCGTCCAGCACCTCCAATCACTGGTCTGGCTGCCGGACAGGATCAGGCTGTACGCTGTGTGTGTCTCTTATTTATCTCTTAGCCTTGGGAGGGAAAAAAGGGGGAACCTCACCAATTCCCCCACCCCCCGAAAGGGAAACCTGGGGTTAAAAAGGAGGGGTAGTTCCGGGGATAAAAATTCCCATTTTACCCAAAGGGAAAAATCAAAAATTATGAAAGGGGTTTTTACCTGCATCCAAAACCCCATTTTTACCCAAGAAAAGGGGAACATTTTTGGCTTAAAGGGGAGGGCGGGGTTTAGTAATTTTTTTCCAAAAAAATTTTTCCCCAAAACAGCAGTGTTTAAAGGGGAAAAAGGGTTTGGGGTTTATAAGCATCCAAATACCCATCTACCCCAAGAGGGGGGCAACGTCTAAAAAGAGGGGGGGGAAGGGGTAGACCGCACCAAAATACCATTCCCAAAAAAGGAGGGCGCAGTGTTTAAAAGAGGGGGAGGGGGGGGGTATTTCCCAGCACCCAAATACCCTCCCCCCCCAAGGGAAGGGCGCGTGCAAATAAGAGGGGAGGGGGGGGTTTAGTACCAGCACCCAAAATTTCCCCATTTCCCCCAAAGGGAGGGGCGCAGTGTAAAAGGGAGGGGAGGGAGGGGTAGTACCACCAAAATCCCCATCTCCCCCAAAGGAGGGGGCAGCAGTGTTTTTAAGAGGGGGGGGGGGGGTAGTCCCGCACCCAAATACCATTTTCCCCAAGAGGGGGCGGCGTGTTTTAAAAAGGGGGAGGGGAGGGGTAGTACCTGCACCCAAAATCCCCATTTTTTTTTACCCAAGGGGGGGGGGGGGGGGCGGGTGCTAAAAAGGGGGGGAAAGGGAAAGGGGTTTGAAACCAGATCCAAATAAATCTCCCCCAAAAAGAGGGCAGCAGTGCTTTAAGGGGGGAAAGGGAGGGGTTGTCCCAGCATCCAAATTCCCTTCTCCCCCAAAGGGAGGCAGCAGTGAAAATAAGGGGGGGAGGGGGGGGTTTATTTCCGCTTTTTTTCCAAAATACCCATTTTACCCAAAAGGGGGCCCGACAGTGCTATAAGAGGGGGGGGGAGGGGAGACCGGGCATCCAAATCCCCAATCTCCCCCAAAAGAGGGGGGCAGCAGTGCTATAAGAGGGGGGGGGGGTTTGTCCCCAGCACCCAAAATACCCATCTCCCCCAAGAGGGGCGGGCAGTGCTATAAGGGGAGGGGGGGGGTATTTACCAGCATCCAATTTCCCCATCTCCCCCAAGGGGGGGCCCCAGTGCTATATAGGGGGAGGGGTAGTACCAATAAAAATCCCCAAATTTTCCCCCAAGAGAGGGCAGCAGTGCTTTAAAGGGGAAAGGGAGGGGTAGTCCAGCATCCAAATCCCCATCTCCCCCAAAAGGGGGCAGCAGTCCCTATAAATGGGGGGGAAAGGGGTAGTACCGATCCAAATCCCCAATTCCCCCAAAAGAGGGGGCGGGCCGTGCAATAAGAGGGGGGGAGGGGGGGGTAGGAAACCAGAAACCAAATACCCATCTACCCCAAGAGAGGGCAGCAGTGCTATAAGAGGGGAAAGGGAGGGGGTAGTACCGCTTTCCAAAACCATTCCCAAAAAGGAGTGGGAGAAAGTGTTTTAAGGGGGGGGGGGAAGGGGTAGTACCAGAATCCAAATACCCATTACCCAAAAAGGGGGCAGCATTGTTTATAAGGGGGAGGGGGGGAAATACGCACCCAATTTACCCATCTACCCCCAAGAGAGGGCAGCAGTGCTATAAGAGGGGAGGGAGGGGTGGTCCCGCATCCAAATACCTTTCCCCCCCAAAAGAGAGGGCAGCATGCTATAAAAAGGGGAGGGGGGGGTTTGGTCCCAGCATCCAAGAAACCCTTTTTCCCCCAAGGGGGAAGCAGTTGTTTAAGGGGGGGGGGGAAGGGGTAGTACCAGACCCAAAAATCCCCCATCCCCCCAAGAGAGGCAGCGTGCTAAAGAGGGGAGGGAGGGTAGTCCAGACCCAAAAATTTACCCTTCTCCCCCGGAGGGCAGCGTGCTATAAGAGGGAGGGGGGGTAGTACCAGCATCCAAATACCCAACTCCCCCAAAGGGGCGCGTGCTTAAGAGGGGGGGGAGGGGTAGTACCAATAAAATACCCACTCCCCAGGAGGGCAGCAGTGCTTAAAGGGGGGGGGGGTTTTAGTACCGCATCCAAATACCCATCCCCCAAGAGAGGGGCGTCTAAAAGAGGGAGGGAGGGGATACACATAAAAATACCCATCACCCCAAGAGGGGGCGCGTGCTATAAAGGGGGGGGAGGGGTAGTACCAGCACCCAAAATCCCATTACCCCAAAAGAGGCGCGTGCTATAAGAGGGAGGGAAGGGGTTCCCAGCTCCAAATCCCCATCTACCCAGGGGGGAGCCGTGCTATAAGAGGGGGGAGGGGTATTCCATCCAAAAACCCATCTCCCCCAGGGGGCAGCAGTGCTTAAAGGGGAGGGAGGGGTAGTCCGCACCCAAAATACCCATTCCCCCAAAGAAAAGGCAGCAGTGCTATAAGGGGGAGGAGGGGTAGTCCCAGCACCCAAAATCCCCATTCCCCCAAAGTGGGCGCAGTGCTATAAGAGGGAGGGAGGGTTACCGCACCCAAAATACCCATCTACCCAAAGGGGAGGGCAGCAGTCCCTTTTAAAAAGGGGAGGGGGGGGGTTTTTCCAAATCCAAATACCCATTTTTTCCCCCAAGGGGGGAAGCAGGCTATAAGAGGGGAGGGGGGGTAGAAACCCGCACCCAAATAGCCCATTTTCCCCCCAAAGAGAGGGCAGCGGGTGTTATAAGGGGAAAGGGGGGGGGGTTAGAAACCAAACTTTCCAAACCCCCAAATCTACCCCAAAAAAGAGGGAAGCAGTGCTAAAAGAGGGGAGGGGGGGGGGGTATACCAGCATCCAATCCCCTTTTTTAAACCCCAAAGGGGAGGGAAAGCATGCTATAAAGGGAGGGGGGTTTAGTACCAGATCCAAATACCCACCCTTCCCAAAGAGGGGCAGAAAGTGGCTATAAGGGGGAGGGAGGGGTAGTACCAGCACCCCAAATACCCATTCCCCCAAAGGGAGGGGAGCAGGGGTTAAAGGGGGGGGGGGTAGTACCGGAAACCCAAGTACCCTTTTCCCCCAAGAGAGGGCAAAAGGCTATAAGGGGGAGGGGGAAGGGGTTTAAACCCCCTCCAAATCCCCAAATTCCCCCAAGAGGGGGGAAAGCAGTGCTATAAGAGGGGAGGGGGGGGTTAGTACCAAACCCAAAAATTCCCATCTCCCCCCCCAAGGAGGGCAGAAATCCCTATAAGAGGGGAGGGAGGGGAAATAAAGAACCCAAAAATCCCCAAACTCCCCCAAATGGGGAGGGCACAGTGCTAAAAAATGGGAGGGGGGGGTTTTTACCAGACCCCAAAATCCCCAAATAACCCAAGAGAGGGAGCATGCTAAAGTGGGGGGGGAGGGGTATTTCCCAGAATCCAAATACCCATTTTTCCCCAAGAGAGGGCATCAGGGGCTATAAGAGGGGGAGGGGGGGTAGTCCCAAAGCCCCAAAATACCCATCTCCCCCCAAGAGAGGGCAGCATTTGCTATAAGGGGGGAGGGGGGGGGTTAGTACCGGGCACCCAAAATCCCCCTCTACCCCAAAAGAGAGGGAAACAGTGCTATAAGAGGGAGGGGGGGGGTGTCCCCCAGCACCCCAAATAAATCTACCCCAGGAGGGGCAGCAGTGCTTAAAGGGTGGGGGGAGGGGTAGTCCCCACACCCCAAATCCCCACCCTCCCCAAAAAGGAGGGGCAGAAATTGCTATAAAAAGGGGGGGGGGGGAATACCAGCATCCAAATACCCATTTCCCCAAAGGAAAGGGCAGCATGCTTAATTGGGGGGGGAGGGGTAGTACCACCCATCCAAATACCCATCTCCCCAAAGGGAGAGGAAAGCAGTGCTAAAAATGGGGGGGAGGGGTAGTACCAGCTTTCCAAATCCCCAATCTCCCCCGGGATAGGGCAGCAGTGCTATAAAAGGGAGGGAGGGTTTACCAGCACCCAAATTTCCCCTTTTTCTCCCCAAAAAGGGGGGCCACAAGGTGCTATAAAAGGGAGGGAGGGGTGGGTCCCCACATCCAAATCCCCCTTTCCTCCCCCAAGAGGGGCAGAAAGTGCTAAAGGGGGGGAAAAGGGGGGGGGTAGTCCCAGAAAAATCCCCCATTTACCCCAAAAGGGGGCCACAGTGCTAAATGGGGGGGGTTTTTACCAACCCAAAATTACCCATCTCCCCCAAGAAAAGGGCACAGTGCTATAAGAGGGGAGGGGGGGGTTTGTAAAAGCATCCAAAAAAACCCACCTACCCCAAGAGGGGCCCAGCAGGGGCTTTTAAAGGGAGGGGGGGGGTTTAGTACCGCCCCAAAAATACCCATCTACCCCAAGAGAGGGCAGCAGTGTTTTTAAGAGGGAAAGGGAGGGGTAGAAACCAGACCCCAAATACCCTTTTACCCCGGGAGGGCAGCATTGCTATAAGAGGGGGGGGGGGGTGGGTACCGCACCCAAAATTTCCCCCATCTCCCCCCAAAAAGGGGGCAGCAGTGCTATAAGAGGGGAGGGGGGGTTTAAGTCCCAGCATCCAAAAAACCCATCTACCCCAAGGGGGGGGGCAGCGTGCTATAAAGGGAAAGGGAAAGGGTTAGTCCCCACCATCCAAATACCCATCTACCCCAAGAGAGGGCAGCAGTGCTATAAGAGGGGAGGGAGGGGTAGTACCAGCATCCAAATACCCCCCCCAAAGGGAAAGGGGGCAAAAGCTTTTTAAGGGGGGGAGGGGGGGGTATTTCCAGCTTTCCAAAATCCCCTTTTTAAAAACCCAAAAAGGGGGTGAGGGGAGCCGGGCCCCAAAAATTAAGGGGGGGAAAGGGAATGGGGGTTGGGTATTACCAGCACCCAAAAATACCCATCTCCCCCAAGAGAGGGGCAGCAGTGCTAAAAAGGAGGGGGGGGAGGGGTAAAAAAACCCAGCACCCCAAAAAAATTTTCCCCCAAAAAAGGGGGCGAAATGCTAAAAGGGGGAAAGGGGGAAGGGGTAGTACCAGACCCCAAAAAACCCTCTAAAAGGAGGGAGCGTGCTTTTTAAAGGGGAGGGGGGGTAGCCCAAAAGCATCCAAATCCCCTTTTTCCCCCCCAAAAGAAAAGGGAAACCCAGTTTTTATAAGAGGGGGGGGAAGGGGTAGTCCCAGCATCCAAAAAACCCCCCTACCCCAAAAAGGGGGCAGCATTTGCTATAAGGGGGAGGGAGGGTATACCAGCTTCCAAAACCCTTTAAACCCCAAAGAGAGGGCAGCAGTGCTATAAGAGGGGAGGGAGGGGTAGTACCAGCATCCAAATACCCATCTACCCCAAGAGAGGGCAGCAGTGCTATAAGAGGGGAGGGAGGGGTAGTACCAGCATCCAAATACCCATCTACCCCAAGAGAGGGCAGCAGTGCTATAAGAGGGGAGGGAGGGGTAGTACCAGCATCCAAATACCCATTTTACCCCAGAGGGGCACCCGGTGCTTAAGAGGGGGGGGGGGGTAGTACCGCACCCAATTCCCCATCTCCCCCAAAGAGAGGGCAGCATTTGCAATAAAGGGAGGGAGGGGTAGTAACCGCATCCAAATACCCATCTACCCCAAGAGAGGGCAGCAGTGGCTAAAAGGGGGGGTGGGGGGGGGTTTTAGTCCCAAATTTCCAAAAAACCCCTTTCCCCCAAGAGGGGCAGCGTGAATAGAGGGGAGGGGGGGGTAGTCCCCACACCCCAAAATACCCAATCCCCCAAGAGAGGGGGCAGTGCTATAAAGGGAGGGGGGGTAGACCAGTTAAAAATACCCATCCCCCCAAAGAGAGGGCAAAAGTGCTAAAGATGGGAGGGAGGGGAAAGTACCAATTCTGCCCCCGAAAACATGGGAAAAGGTAAATGCGTTACACTAGGGGAAAAATTCGACATCCATTGAACAGCTGTGGGTACATTGAATATGTGCACGGGCCCTTGCAGGGGGTTAGAGATGCCCCAAGGGTTTTAAAAGGGTTTCGTGTTTAGGTTTCCCCTTTTTAAATGAAGACAGACCCCCCGGTTTGACCGAAAAGGACTCTTGACTTTTTAGGAGCTTGGTGATTTCATTTCACACAGTGGCTTCAAAATTTGGGAGGGTTTTGGTAACACTTCAGGGGGGCCCTTTTTAACATAAATAGTTAAAAACTTTCCCGATTTTAAAAAACTAGAGAAAAACCCCAGCGACCCCACCCTTTAAATGTGATGAGAAGCTACTGGTGTTACCCCCAAAAACTGTAAATGGTCTGGGAAAACGGGGAATTTGGACTCACCCCCTGACCAGAGAGACTTCTGAGGGTCCAATTGGTGGTACAGAGGGCAGTGGTGGTGAACATCGCCCATCCATAGAGACATGAGTGAGGGCTTCTGGCGCAGCAGATGAGACGTCATAGAGAGACCCCCCTAAAGGGGCCAGAAGACTAAAAGGTAATTAAACCCAACCCCATTTCCCCCTCCTAACCTGACACCTCCCAAAACTGACCCCTTAATAGACTGATATTTGAAGTCTTATCTGACCCAGTGACAGCCCACACCCATTTGTACTGGCTATCCATCTCTATGGCTAAAACCCTGACCAAAAGACGGGTCACACAACTGGTAGTTCATATTTTACCCCTTGGCCCTGCAAAAGGAAAATGCCCCCTGACCCTTTAAGTAAATTGCAAAAATGGAGTAACCAGTTGAAACGTTCTTCACGGGCCTAATGTCACCGCCAGATGCCTGCTAACCTATACCAGTAGTCATAGTCTGTTAGGTTACTGGTCTCCCACCACGCAAACTGGCTCTGGCCCAAATAATGACCCCAAGGGGGTCTTTAAAATACCCCACTGGGAAACCATCCTAGCACCAATTTTTGGGAGAGGTAGCGCCATCGCTAAGAACCAAAGCCCATCAGCCCCACAGAGAACAGAAAGAGTCATCTAACCCCGGGCAATACAATATCCACCCTTAATGGTACCTGCTATGACTCCCAAGATTTATTCAAAAACCTGTGGGGACCCCCTCAAAAACCAAAGGAAGCACCTATGCATACTTGAAGAACGTCTGCCAGTGAAGACGTATGAGTTCTCGCACTGCCTGGGTGGGAAGGAAAAAGGTTTGTGCCCCTTCCCACTACTACTTCCTAAATGTTTGGGGGTGTTTACTTCCATACTGCAGAGGGAACAAATTGGTTCTCTAAACGGAAGTACGTTAGGTCATCAAAAAATCAGTGAGAAATGTTCAATATTTGGACTCTCTTAGGATTTCATGTGGAATTTTCTCCGCCCCCCCTTGGAATGAGAACAGCAGTTGGGGTAAAAAAAAATTGTTAGTGCGGGTAGATTAGGTAAAATGTCGGTTTTGGGAAAGTGTCTCTCCAAGCCTCGGAAGGGGGGGATTCTGGAGGGCAAAAAGTACCCAAAAGTTCGGGGGAAATCACTACGAATACAGTTTATGATACTGGTGCGATTCCATTTAGAAAGCAAGGGCTTCTTAGACTAAAAAAAAAAAAAAAAAAAATTTCCTGAGAAAAAAAACCCAAGTAAAAATAACTTTTACTTATATCCTTAAAAAAATGCCTTCCCCAAAATGGGGGACCCACACCCACAAAATTTGTTTTGTCTCCCGATGATGACGACTTCACTTTGACTCCACCTAATCCTACAACTCGCCCTTCGCCAGTTGTAATCTATGATGAAGAACAGAGAGACCTCTAACTCAGCCCGGGCCCATGTCCCCAAAAGTGGGTATCATACCAGTTTGTTAAACCATTAAACCAGGGGGAAAGTGCGTCTGAAAGTCCCGGGCTTTCTAAAAAATTGGTGTCAGGTATACCTTGCAAGTTTTTTTAAAAGGCCGAAAAAGGGGGATTGCACAAAAAAGGGGGCATTGCATCAAAAAAAAGGGCCCATCGTATCAAAAAAGGGGCATCGTATCAAAAAAAGGGGCATGTAACAAAAAAGGGGCCCATGTATCAAAAAAAGGGGCACTGTATCAAAAAGGGTGATTGTATCAAAAAAGGAGGCATTGTATCAAAAAAGGGGGTATTGTATCAAAAAAGGGGGCATTGTCTCCAAAAAGGAGGCATTGTATTAAAAAAGGGCGCATCGTATCAAAAAAGGGCTCTTCAAAAAGGGGCTTCGGGCCATTGTAACTGGGAATGAAAAAGGGTTTTAGTATGGTCTACGGGGGCGGGGGGGGAAAAATATGTAAGTCCCCAAAAGGCGCATTCCGAGGGGGCGAACCCGTGCCCTTTTAGGCATTCAAAGTGTCGTTCCCCCGGGGTATAATGGGCCCTTGCTTTTTGTGTTGACAGTTCATTTAAACAAGAAAAAAGGCGTCAAAAGTGGGTTTTCCGCAAAATAGAACAAAAACTGGATGGGCGGTTGGGGCAGTCACCCCCAATCTAGCCCCCAGAAAGCACTGGAAACAACAACTGGTGGAAGCCCCCATCCAACCTCTGAAAATGGCCCCATACGAGAGAGCTGGCCATGCACGTGAATGGCCCCATCTGTAGGTCTTTGGGTAATTGTGAAGAAAAACAGGTGGTCTCTTCTTTAGTCGATATTACGCGTGGATTATAATAAAGTCTTTAGGCGATCCTCACTTTCCTAAAGGTAGTGGTCTCATAAGTTAGCAGTGTATACATTACTGACTGCCAGGGGTGTATCACGGATATGTTGGGTGGACTAGATTTTTTTTTTATATATATATATTTTATTAGGTAGGTAAGTCAACACATTATATAGACAAATATACCATAAGTACCAACATTTTTTTCATATATTCTAGAACATCAACTGAAAAAACATAAAAAGAAAATAGAACATCTAAAGCCAGTTGTCTATAGCATTAGCTGCTTTACAGTTGATACGACCCAAGACATTAAAATGAAGGGGGTATTCACTGGATTAAATAAACACAACTTTTCCCCTCCCACACCCCGATTTAAAATTTTGGGCGGTTTTGCAACCTACCCAGAAACCAACTAGTCTATTGAAAAATATCTATTAGTTTATTTCGTTACGCGTATAAAATTTTTCTATGAAGGGTCTCCATTTTTTGAAGAAATTCTTGGCCATGACCTCCTTATGACGTTCAATATTTAATTGGTCGGATAGAGCATAAAGCCTTATTTGCCCTATAAACCCTGTTCAGATTCGGAAACCCTAGTTCCAACCACCGGGCCCAACAAAACATCTCTTTCCCACCATTAGTACTATATGGACGTTTTGGGTGTCAAAACTTTGAACTTGTTGCGCAAGGTGCACAATCTCATTTGTTCCCTGGCCGTGTAGCAGAAACACTATTGGAGAGCTGTTTCCCAATTGGTAACCCAGTGTATCCAACAGGGCTTCTATGGGCATGTTCACACGGCATTTTTGGACGAGGTTTTCGGAGCATTTCCTCGCCCAAAACCTTGTTCAAAACGCTTCCAAAACGCCCCCAGTTCATTTTATTGGTTCTTGAAGCACGTTGTAGGCACGGTTTTCAGTGCGGTTTTTAGCGCCTTTTTGGTGCGGTTTTCACCGCAGGTTTTGTCCTGGCTACTCATTTGTATGGGTGAAAGGCCCCATTCACACGACGGGTTTGGCCGCGGCTTTTGCCGTGGTTCCCACGGCCAGACCTAATCCGGTCCCATGCGCGGCAAGGCCGCGGCCCCAAAGCCACGGCCAGACCCACGGCGTGTGAATATTAACGCGGTTTCCAAATAGGAAACCATGTTAATAAACTAAGCGCGATTTGGCCGCGGTTTCGGCCGCGGAAACCGCGTCGGAACCCGCGGCCAAATCCATCGTGTGAACAGGGCCTAAACCTTGTCCAAAACCTGATCAAAGCCTCATCAAAAACCTCGTCTGAAGAAGCGTGTTTCAGGCGTGGATTTGATGTGGTTTGGACGAGGTTTTGGTTGAGGAAACGCTCCGAAAACCTCATCCAAAACCTCCGTGTGAACATGGCCTATGTCTTTCCAGAATGCATGCACTACCAGGCACATCCATAGCCCATGGAAGAATCAGCCTTTGTTAAAAGCCTCTTGGATCCTTCCTATGATGGAAGTCCTGGTTTTTGCCATAATGGATAACATTGTGTGACTGTATTAAAAGAGTAGTTTTGATGATTCATTTGCTCTCTAACAGGACCTCCATTGTCCATGGCTCCTTTTTGTATCAGGTGCTGCTGTGTAGAGGAGCCATGGACACCGCAAGCGATGATTGCTCGAGCCATTCGCCAAGGGATCGGAAATCGAAGTAGCCACTCCGGTTTTCACCTGAGCCAGCCGCAATGCGGGATGGACTTTGATGCGCGTGAGGCTACCAGGTTAGTCCCCCCTGACGTGACTTTGCTGCGGGTGGCGGCGAGGCTTTGCTGCGAGGTACAGCAATCGTAGTGAGAAAGAAACGTTAGTAAGTGGGCAGGCAGAATGTCAGGGCAGTGCGGGCGAGGTTTCGTGGGTCGTAGACAGGCAGGAGGTCAGGGCAGGGCGGGCAGAGGTTCGCGAAGTCAGGAAACGTTGGCACAAAGGGTCTGGTAACGTTTAGGGCGGACAATATGATTCAGCGAACGCTTTTCCTATGGCCGGGGGAAACATAGATCCAGCGAGGAGATGCTGCAGAGCGGACCCTTAAATAGGGGAGGGTCGGCTCAGACAACCAATTTTGGGGATACACTGTCCCTTTATATTTACGTGGAACGGCGCGCGAGCATAGGGACAACGGGCACCCGCAGACCCTGGGCGGCAGGTAGACGCGGGCGAGGACCAGGAACGCGGTCAGGGTAAGTTACCAGCAGGGGCGGACCCCGGCTCGTCCCGCGGCCAGCAGCTGCACCCGACCCACGGCAGGCGCCCGGGAGGGGGACCTAGGGTATTGCTCCCGCGGCACGAGAAGCGGGGGTCGCCGGCTACAGTACCCCCCCCTTTGGTCCTCCCCTCTTCTTAGGCTGAATGAACTTACGGAGCGGTCTTGAGTCTAGGATGTTAGATCTGGTTCACTGGTCCTCTCTTCGGGGGCCGTAGCCTCTTTCCTAATCTACCAGAATAAAAAGTTATCACACTGATGGTTTTTCATGTCCATGATGTCCAAGATGACCAGAGATTTAGGAGGGAGACGTGAATATGGCATTAGGGATCCGGAGGGATGGAGGAAGGGGGACTAGAGCTTATAGGATACCGGATTCATCTGTAGAAGACTCTCTGACACGGACCCTGGAAAACGCGGACCAATTTATAACATGGGGACCTTAGCGTATTGTGTTTGGCACGGAAAGCACATTTATTCCAGGGCGGATGTGGGGAAGGAGGTCTTCTATTTGTCAGCTTGGGACTTGTCATGCGGGGCGGATGCCATTGTGTAACCTTGTCGGGTCTCACGACCAAAATTTGCACCCCGATATCCTGAATCCTGGTTGTCACGCGGCAGGAACCTCGGAGGTTGAGGCCAAGGGAGAGGGGTGGGCGTTGGAGTGAGTCCAAAGACCACAAAGGAATGGGGATGGGAAGGCCAGTAGAGTCGGAACAAAAGTACGATGGTTATAGGAGGAATTCGGCCCAAGGAAGCAGTTCAGGACAGCGTCCTGGCGTTTTAACGTCCGGACACATAAGTGCCGTAGTTACTACCCCTTAAGATCTGGTGTTTATCTCTCTCCACCTGCCATTGGTTTGGGGATGGTACGCTGAAGAGAATGTTCCTCTGGTTTATTTGCAAGGGGGGTACAACATGCATAGCGTCTAAATTTTGAGACCAAAGTGGACGACTCGATCGGTGACATGTGAGATGTTAAGTAAGCAATGCTCAGTGAGAAAAGTTGGTGCTGAAAAAATATGACCCGCCAACGGGGGAGCAGAAGGGAGACCAGGCGCAGCGGCATCAAAGTGGGGACAATCTTCGAAAAAACGGTCTGTGATCACCCTAGATGACCCGAGTTCCCCGATGGTGGGAAGGAAGGTCCGTGATGAAAGGCCTATGGCCTATGAAGGTGATCACATGGAACCTTACGGAACAGGCAGAGGGGGTCATTGGTGGAACAGTGGGCCTATTGGCGTGGAACCCTTGTTCTCGAGCACAAATGGTACTGGAAGAGAAACAAAGTCCTTGTACAGCTTGGGGACAGTGTCGGCCACCTATAATGTGGGGAGATGAGGGCAAAGGGATTTTCGTATTCCGGGGTGGCCCAGGCCAGAAGAGAAATATTGCCCCAAACCCAGAATTCTCCTCCTTGAGTGCGGACGCACGTAAGTTTCTGACTCGGAGGACACTACGGTGATCCACAGGTGCCACATTGGGACCAGGCGTTTCAGGTGCTTTGATATGGCTGGGACACCTGGTTCCTCCCGGTACGTCAGAAGCCGGGAGAGGGCGTCCGCCTTGGACATTTTCACTCGGCCGGGCGGGGAAAATGGATCTTAAAATCAAAACGAGTGAAAAAAGTTGACCACCGGGCCTGGCGAGGTTACAGCGTCTGAGCCGTCTGCAGGTAGCTGGAGTTTTTTTGATCTGGGATTGATCGTCTTACGGATGTGGGCTCCCTCCAACAGAGTGTCGCCAACTCCTCCAAGGCCAATTTAGGCCAAACAGTTCCCGTCTCCAATGCATAATTTCGTTCTGCGGAAGGAGGAAGGTTTTTGAATAAAAATCCAAGCAGTGTGACGGGTCTTGCCTTTGGGGCCCTTCTGGGTCAGGACAGCCCTGCTCCCACGGTAGAGGCATCAACCTCAAGGCCTTGAGAGGGTCTCTCTGGATCCCGGGCGGACCAAGATAGGTGCTGAGGAGAACGCTAGCTTCAGCACGGGTGAACGCCTCTCGGCGAGACGGAGACCACATTTTAGGGTGGGCGTTTTCCTGAGGTGAGAGCCACGATGGGAGCCACCAAGTAGAAAGTGGAGGCGGATGAATATTGCCGGGGGTAGTGAATTGGCGAAATCCTAGGAAACGTTGATATGCCCGGTAGGGGACCGGCAGGTCGCGGCATGCTGGATAGCAGAGATGTTTTCGCTGGGTCCATCAGAAGGCCATTGATCGGTGGACTATGTAAACCCAGGAAGGAAGGGCTTGGCGCTGGTGGAAGCGGCACTTCTCCAGCTTAGCGTTTTACAGTTGGTTTGTCCCGCAATACGTGCAGAACATGGGCGTATTTGTCTCCGATGGGTTGTAATGTTCGGGAGCGAAATAAAAAAAATAAATCAAAATGTCATCAGGTACACAATGACGCTGGTGTACAGCAAGACCCGGAAATACGTCATTGACGAATTCATGGAATACAGCTGGGGCATTGCAAAGCCGAAGGGGCATAACGCGATATTCAAAAATGCCCTTCCGTGTGTTGATTGATCGTCTTCCATTCATCACCCTCTGAATCTGATTGAGGTTAGAGGCTCCGCAGATTATTTTTGGGGAAGATCTTGGCTCCACGGACGGCGGTTCGAAAAGTGTCAGAGATCAGGGTAGAGGGGTAAGCGGATTTCTTCACCTCATGTATCTTTTTTTGTCCTCTATAATCGATTGCACGGACGCTAAGGGAGAACCGTCTTTTTTTTCTGAACGAGAAAAAAGAAGCCAGGCACCGGCGGAGTTGAGGAGGTCTTGCGTTATAAATCCTTTCGCCAAGTTCTCCTGTATTTAGGACGACATAGCCTGGGTCTCGGGCAAAGAGAGAGGATAGACCTACCCGTTGGGGGGACTGGTACCGGGGAGGTGATCTATAGGACAGTAATACGACCCGATGGGGCGTAACTTCTCAGGGGGGGGGGGGGACCTTTTTTGCCTTTTATCGAGAATACATCTCCAAGTTCCTGGTACTCTGCTGGCAGACCCTGTAGAAACTTGACTAGGACGACTGGGGAGGAGAGGTGGACACCGGGCGTGGTGCCACCAACAGAGGGTCTGGCATTCCGCTCCCATATCGAAGGACATCGCCCCGTCTTCCAGTCAAGTGTAGGGGCGTGTGCGTTGCAGCCAGGGCAGCCCAAACAGGTATGCCGAAAGAAGCGCGGGGAGGTCGTGGGAAGAAGATCTTTCCGTGTGTAAGGTACCCCCATACCACGGAGCGTCACGGGTCTGGTGAGGAATGCGATGGAGTCGAGGAGGAGTTCACCCACTTGACAGAGGAGAGATGCTAGCAACGGCTTTTTCTAGACGGGTCACCGGCAAACGGTAACGGATAACCGGGAGGGCAGTTGGGGAATTAAAAGTTCCCGGCGGAGACGGAGTCCAAGAACGAGGACCCGAAGAGACAGGCCAGCATCCCGTGTTACCTCCACAAGGCAACAGCAGTCGTGGAGTGGAGGGGCCTGATGCACCTAGGGACGCTCTCCTACTAGGCCACTAGGGTGCGGGCGGTTTCCCGACCGCTTGAGGACGCTGCGGACAACTCCTGCGGAAAAATGGTCGGGCTGGGCGGCAGTAGTACAGTAGAGGCAAAGATTCTCCTACCCTGCGACGGGTACGTCGGACTCCGACGGTGTGCCCGGTCCACTTGCATGGGCTTTCAGTGGACTAAAGGCGGAGGAGGTTGCGGGGTGATCTCTGGAACTTCAGGAGCCAGTCGATAGGATGGGACGGGGTGTGCCAAAATGTCGCCGCTCTGAACGGAGTCCTGCTTGTCGTTCCCGTAAAAACCGCACATCTATGCGGTGTGAGCATGATGGATGAGCTTCACTCTACGTCGCGATGGGAGATCCTCTGGCTATAGGACGGTCCTTGATTTGAGCGAGAGACCTTTTTAATGTGGCACAGAGGAGCAGCGACATTCCAAGAGAGCTCGGAGGGCTAGGGTGCGGAACTGAAACGCTTATTTACCCTTTCGGTGCGTCCCTTGGCGATAGATTGAGTATGGCAAGTCTACGAGGGAAGATGCTTCGTGCAGGCTCCTCAAAAACGATGCGATCAGGGGGAAGGCATGTAAGTCTGCGGTCTCTCAGGATCAACTACGGTCCCAAAGATAGGTGTTCGCCCAGGCCGGGCCCTTCCCGGTCTGCAGGCTCACCTCGAAACGCCAACCTTGACCTCTCAGAGTGGAAACTGGCCGGCCATCTGTCCACGTGCATGGCAGCACTGCGTGATTGAATCTAAAGAGCTTCGAGTCTCCGTCAACTTGGACGGTTAGAGGGAGCGGAAGCTTCGGGCCACGGTGCCAGCGGATGGCCGGGGAGAAGGGATGCCACCGGCGATAGGAGGTTGGCTGCGGTTTGCTGGGACGCCTGGAGTTGGGCATCAAGGCGGACAGCTGTCCCAGTTGCTGAAGCTCTGATGCGCGAATCTGCTGCGACTGTCGGGCGACTATGGTCGCGTGATCCACGAGGCTTGGCAGAGGCCACCTTGGCGGGATCCAAGCTGGATCTAATTCTGTAACGGTGAGTAGTGGATCCACTGGACCACGCAAGAGATGGATAGCTAAGCCACGCCAGGAGACGGAATCTAAGTTAGCCACCAGTTTTTCACCAGAGCCCGCCGCAAAGGCGGGTGGACTTGCTGCGGGCGTGAGGCTACCAGGTCGTCCCCCCTGTCGTGACTTGCTTGCGGCTGGCGGGCGAGGTGCAGCGAGGTTACAGAATCGTTTAAGTCCGATGAAACGTAGTCGTGGGGCAGGCAGTATGTCAGGGCAGGGGCAGAGGTTCGTGGTCGTTAGGACAGGCAAGGAAGGTCAGGGAAGGCGGGCAGAGGTTCAGAGTCAGGAAAACGTAGCAAAGGGTCTGGTACACGGTAGGGGACAATATGATTCAGGAACGCTTTTCCTATGGCTGGGGGCAACATAGATCAGCAGGAATGACGCAGAGCGGACCCTTAAATAGGGGAGGCGTCAGGCAGACAACCAATTATTGGGACACTGTCCCTTTAAATTTACGAGAACGCGCGCGCTCGGGAACGGGCACCCGCAGCCTGGCCGGCAGGAGACGCGGGCGGGACGGGAACGCGGCCGGGAAAGTTTACCAGCAGGGGCGGCCCCCGGCTCGTCCCCGGCCAGCAGCAGCACCCGACCCGGCAGGCGCCCGGGAGGGGGACCACGGGGCTGCCCGCGGCCCCGGGCCGGGGAATTGGGGGCCCGCCGTTTACACTAATGTTGGGCTGAGTAAATGGTTTCCATTATTACATCCTCCACCTCCCTTTGTTTTGAGTAGCTTCATATCATCCGTATGTATTACAAGGGTAGGATGTCTGCACTGAAGACGCATCCGCAGGACCTCATTCCCCAAAAACCATAGGAATCCACCAAGGGTATGCAAAAATACCAACGCTTCCCCCTTGGCTTAAAGTCATCGTAGGAAGTGGAAAAAAAATGCTTCTAACAATAGAAAGGATGGAACATTTTATCCATGGTCCTATTTACAAGCCAGAAAATCAGCCGTGCAGTCGTGAGTCGTGTGGCTGGCGAGCGTTCTTACAAACAATTCACTGACTGCACTGTATTTAAAACAGACAAAACCACAGTATGAGCTGGAACGGGGCCAGGCGTGGAGCCATTCCCTTAAAGCGACACCACCGCCTGTCCTTGTACAAGTAAAGAGAAAGAGGTATGGACTTTTAGTTGGATTAGCAAGCCAACCATATATGCTTGTGTACTTGAAACCGGGTTGGTTATCCAAAAATACCCAAAGCCAAGAACCAAGGACAAAGTGTTGTGGCCCCGTAGAAAGACCAAAATGGTCTCCTGGAATTGAGTACCCGCTACCAAGCTCATGAGTCCTAGTAGGTTGGTACTGATGAGGGCCAAACATACCCATCTTGTCTGCCAAAACAAGATGTACCCAAACACAAGAACTGGGGCCAAAGTGTTGTGGCCTTGTAGAGAGCCCAAAATTGTCTTCTGGAATTAGGTTACCCCCTATCAAGCTCAAGAGCCATAGGAGGTTGGTTCTGATGAGGGCGAACCTTGGCTGATTAGCCAAAAATACCCATCCTGTCTGCCAAAACAAGATGTACCCAAAAAGAACCAGGGACAAAGTGTTGTGGCTTTGTTGAGAGCCCAAAATTGTCTTCTGGAATTAGGTTACCCCCTATCAAGCTCAAGAGCCATAGAAGGTTGGTTCTGATGAGGGTCACCCTTGACTGGTCTTCCAAACATACCCATCCTGTCTGGCAAAACAAGACGTACCCAAAAACAATAATTGGGGAAAAAGTATCACGGTTTCACAGAGAGCCCATTCTTCTGGAATTGAGTTACCCCCTATCAAGCTCATGACACCTAGGAGGTTGATACTGATGAGGGTGACTCTTGGCTGGTCAACCAAAAATACCCATCCCGTGTGGCAAAACAAGACATAGGCAAAAACAAGCACCAGGTACAAAGTGTTGTGGCCTCGTAGAAAGCCCAAAATGATCTTCTAGAATTTGGTTAACCCCTACCAAGCTCATGAGCCACATGAGATTGGTTCTGATGAGGGCGAACCTTGGCTGGTCAGCCAAAAAAAAAACACATCCCGTGTGGCAAAACAAGACAAAGCCAAAAACAAGAACCAGGGACAAAGTGTTGTGGCCTCGTCGAGAGACCAAAATAGTCTCCTGGAGTTTGGTTTTGGTGATGGGGGTGACTTTTTTTTTCCAAGACTGAATTTATGTGCTAATTGTGGAACAAAGTTTAAGGATAACCTTATGTCTATTCCTCCAACAGGACCACCTTTCACCCCAGAAAGCCATCGAATAGGCATAGTTTTCCTCCATGGTAAGTCCACCACTCGGGGGCATGTCTTTCCAGGATGCAGTGATGGCAACCACACCTGGACCATGGTGTCCAAGATGGGCCAAAGACACCAGTATTTTAAATAGCATGTGACAGATGGGATCCCTGTTGCACATTTACAGTAGGGTCCAGAAGTTTTACGTTAAGCCTTCACCTATTGACCTGAGCCCCACTGATAACGAATGGTTAAGGTTTTGATTACAAGAACATCCAAAACTACTACTTCAAACGATGTGAGACAGTGGTCAGCCTTTAGTTGTACATAGCATCTAATCCCCCAAAAAACTGTTGGGAACAACCTAAAAGGCCCACCAAGGGCAATAACAAGGGTTAATGCGTGTTCCTCGAACGTTGCACTAACCAGCCCGGTCTTCAGGCTTTTTGAGCTGATGCCATAACTTTGCGTCTGCATAAGTTTTTTTTTTTTTTTGGGACTTGGACAGTCTTTCTGGAGATTGAAATTTTCCACAACACTGCTCTTTTGGACGACTTGTAACTATTTTCTGCTTTTTTTTTCTTTTTGTTTAAGGCTTCTCATTAATTTTCCTCTTCACACTCAAACAGAGAAACAGCAGCAATTATCCAATTGTAACAAAGTGGCCGAGGACACGAAGACGGAGAACGAGGGCTGAACCAATTGTTTTCTGTTTTTAGGCTGTACATAGAGACAGCAATGGTTCATACATGATGACCACTTGTCTATGTACTGGTCAAATGAATACAGTGGGTAAACTGTTTTGACCTTGCTTGTCTGAATTGTACTTGTGGTCTGACCCTCTGGTTTGAACCCTTGGCCCGTATTCTAGTTACATCATCTTCACCACTTTGACTCTGATCCCACATAACCTGACCGCTCGCCATCGACCAGTTGGTGACCAGGCTGATGAAGAACAGAGAGAATCCCTAGACTCAATTTAGACCAAAACCAAGCAGTTGCCATTAAAGAATCCACGTCTATGGCGAGAACCATAACACATAGTCAGTTCTACCCAATATTCTGGTACTGTTAGATACTGGAGTTTGGGTGGGATGGAGATTGGGTGGATTGGGTGGATTGGGTGGGAGGGAGATTGGGTGGGATATAGATTGAGTGGATTGGTGGGATGGGAAATTGGTGGGTGGAGATTGGGTGGGATGGAGATTGGGGGGATTGGGTGGGATGGGGTTGGTGGGATGGGGATGGGGCGGGATGGAGATTGGGGGGATTGGGCGGGATGGAGATTGGGTGGGATGGAGATTGGGGGGATTGGGCGGGATGGAGATTGGGGGGATTGGGTGGGATGGGGATTGGGCGGGATGGAGATTGGGGGGATTGGGTGGGATGGGGATTGGGTGGGATGGAGATTGGGTGGATTGGGTGGGATGGCTAAAGGTTGGGAATGTCCATGTCATGGATGCCCCTGCAACCCTCGTCCCGGGCGCATCCGTGCCCCGCTGCTGAGCGGTGCCACGGCGCGCTCGTTCCCTGCCTGTCCCGTAAGTTACTTACCCAGCCGCGCTCCTGCTGCAGTCTCTGTCCTCTAGGGAGCGCACGTGCCGGCAGTGTTAAATTTAAAGGGCCAGCGCACCGGTAATTTCCCATTGCCGGTCGCTGCCCCTATTTAAGCCTGCCCCTTCCTGATACTCCTGCCGGATCTTTAGTGCCTTACCGCCTACTGAGAAAGCGTTCCTTGAGTCTCGTTCTGATTGCCGTTTACCGTACCTTCTTGCCTCCATCCCTTGACCACGAACCATTGCCGCCTCTCCTGACCTTATTGACTGTCCCCGACTACGAGCCTGCCTGACTATTCTGTACCATGCTATACCTAGGCTGCCACCGTAAGCAAGTCACGTCAGGGGTAGCGACCTGGTAGACTCCCGCCGCAGCAAGTCCATCCCGCTTTGCGGCGGGCTCTGGTGAAAACCGGGACCTACTTAGATTCCGCTCCCTGGCGTGGCTTCCGCCATCGCTTGTGGTGGTCCAGTGGATCCACTACTGCGAACCGTGATAGTCCAGTGTGAGGTTTCCAATACCCTTCCACCGCCAACTGGGACTTCCAATGATGAGGAATGGAGGTACCACCCCGAATCAAGACTAATAACCCACTTCTTTATGACTAATTAGTCCTATGGACACTGAAGCAGGATATGGGGCCAACCCACCCAATGCATCATGGACATGGCCTTAACATGCTTCCATTTTGAGCTGTAGTAAGGGCACTATGCATGTTTGCCTCCGAAGATGTTGACATGCTCCATTGGATGCCATACATGGCTTCTAGGGGGGAAACCATTCCTTACATATAACACAAATAATCACGTACGCCAGCACATGAGTCTGTAGCACAGTCATGTGTATGATATTTGGGATTTTCCCCAATCGCACCCCCTTTCTCATAAAATTATTTTGGTTCCTGAGTGCTAGGTCGGTCCTTAATATCTTTGCACACGTCAAAGTCCTGGCCTTATCCAAGTCTAGAGGTGGTCAGAAGATCAGAAACAGGTAGTGGAGGAGTGAGCAACCACAAGGACTATTATGGGGAGGTCCACTTTGGCAGAAGAAGCCATAGACGGTGGTGGAAGGCAGAACAGAGCTTGCACAGGACTGTAACACTTTCTCCTTCTGCCGCCGATCGGTCGAACCGGATTACACAACAGAAAATATTAAGGTTTTGGAGTTATTGAAAGAAAGACACCACATAAGGGACCCCCTGTGGAGGAATTAGGCCCTTCCTGGGCAAACCACACAAACCAATAAAAAGCATTTATTGCAATGTTTCAGGGTACAAAGCCCAGAGGCTCTGGGGGGGAACATCTTAAGATTTAGCCTCCTGCAGGGAATTTATACTTCATTGAATTTCTATTTTCACAAAATTTTTTGGCTTAAAAATAAAAAAAAAAGGTTTAGAAATTTACCTAAAGTTGTGAGATGAACGCGCCCAATGTCCGGCTGTCTGACGATAGTTTAGGTTGTCCGGTCTATGGTGACACCGGCCAAAAGTGCTGAAGGTATCCATCCTTTTGTGATGGTCAAGGGGGCTTCTATGGCGACACCGGCCAAAAGTGCTGAAGGCTCCACCGCTTAGAAATGGTAAAAGGGGCCAGTCAGGGCGACACCACCAAAAGTCTGAAGGGTCTCCCCCCGCTTATGATGGCAAAGGGCCAGTCTAGGTACACCACCAAAGGGGCTGAATTTTCCCCTTTCCCGTTTAGGATGGAAAGGGGCCGTCTATGGTGAAAACCGGAAAAAAAGTTGGGGCCCCCATCCCTAAAAAGGGTCAAAGGGCCATTCTAGGCGACCCCACCCAAGAGTGCGAAGGTTCCCCTTCCGTTAGGAGGGCCCAAAGGGGCCCGTCAGGGGTGACCCCGGGAAAAAATGTGCTAAAAGACTCCATCCCCTTAGTAATGGTCAAAGGGCCAGTCTATGTGACGCCGCCAAAAGTGTGAAGACTCCACCCCCGCTTAGTGTTGGTCAAAGGGCGAGTCTATACGAAACCGGCCAAAAGTGCTGAAGGCTCCACCCCCTTATAATGGTCAAAGGGCCAGTCATGGTGACATTTTAAAAGGGGCTGAAGGTTCCATCCGCTTAGTGAGGGTCAAAGGGGCCAGTCTATGGGGACCCCGGCCCAAAAAGTGCTGAAGGGTTTCCCCTTTCCCTTTTAAGTGATGGTCAAAGGGCCAGTCTAGGGTACACTGGACAAAAGTACTGAAGGCCCCTTTCCTCTAGTGGGGGTCAAAGGGGCCATTCTATGGTGACACCGAAAAAAGTGTAAAGGTCTCATCCCTTTATGGTCAAAGGCCCAGTTATTGGTGACCCCGGGCCAAATTGCTGAAGGTCTCCATCCGCTTAGTGATGGCAAGGGGCCATCAAAGGTGACCCGGACAAAAGTGCTGAAGTCTCCACCCCGCTTATAATGGTCATAGGGCCAGTCTTGGCACCCCCGGCCAAAATGCAAAGGGTCCCACCGCTTAGTGATGGAAAAGGGGCCCCAGTCTATGGTGAACCGGACAAAATTAAAGGGGTTTCTCCATCCGCATAGTAAGGTCAAAGCGCCGTCTAGGGTGACAGCGACCAAAATGCTGAAAAACCCCATCTGCTTAGTGATGGCAAGGGGCCAGTCTATGGCGAAACCGGCCAAAGGCAGAAGGTCTCTATCCGCTTAGTAATGGTGAAAGGGCATCTATAGCACACCGGCCAAAAATGCAAGGTCCCCCATCCCTTAGAATGGTAAAGGGCCAGTCATGGCCACCGCCCAAAATGCTGAAGCCCCCCACCGCTTAGTGGTGTAAAGGGTATCTATAGCGACCCCGGCCCAAAAGTGCTGAAGTCTCCACCCGCTTGGTAAAAAGGGCCAGTCATGGTAAAACGGATAAAAGTGCTAAAGGTCTCCTCCGCTTAAAAAATGGTCAAAGGGGCCCAGTCTTGGTACCCCCAAAAGTGCAAAAGGCTCCATCCGTTACTGAGGGAAAAGGGGCGTTTTGGGCAAACACCGGCCAAAAGTGCTAAAAGGTCTCTTCCCCTTAGTGAGGGTCAAAGGCTAGTTAGGTGACACGGAAAAAATTTTAAAGGGACCCCCATCCCTTAAAAATGGTCAAAGGGCTGTCTGGTGACACCGGGAAAAATGCTGAAGGGTCTCCATCGCTTGTAATGGGTAAAGGGGCCTTGTTGGTGACAGGGGCCAAAAGGGCGAAATCTCCATCCGCTTATTTGGGGTCAAAGGGCCGTCTATGGTGACCCGCCAAAAGTGCTGAAGGATCCATCCGCTTAGAAAGGGGTCAAAGGCCCCAGTCTTGGCAAAACCCCGGGGCCAAAATCTGAACTCTCCATCCGCTTAGTGAGTTAAAAGGGCTAGTTATGCACACCGGGCCCAAAATTGGAAGGTCCCTTTCCGTTAGTGAGGGTCAAAGGGCCCCCCCCCCCCTAGGTGCCCCGGACAAAAGTGCTGAGGCCCCCATCCACTATGAGGGGTCAAAGGGCCGGGCTAGGGCGACACCGCCAAAAAAGTCTGAAGGTCTCCATCCGTTTTGAATTTTAAAAGGGGCCAGTCTATGGCAACACCGCCAAAGTGCGAAGGTCTCCACCCTTAGTAATGGCAAATGGCCATCTAGGGGTGACACCCGCCAAAAGTTCAAGGTCTCCCATCCGTTTGAGGTAAAGGGCCAGCCCAAATGGCGCACCGCCAAAGTGCTAAGGACTCCATCCGCTTGAAATGTAAAAGGGGCCATTAATGGTGCACTGGACAAAGTGCGAAGATCCCTCCGTTTTAGTGATGGCAAAGGGCCATCTAGGGTGACAGCCCCAAAAGTGTGAAGACCCCCTCCCTTGTAATGGCAAAGGGGGAAACTATGGGAACCCCGGCCAAAATTTGAAGGCTCCCCGTTTAGTGTGGTCAAAGGGCCATCAAAGGCACACGGCCAAAAGTGCTAAAGGGCCCATCCCTTGTAAGGTCAAAGGGGCCATCAAGGTGACACTGGCAAAAGTGCAAAGATCTCCATCCGCTTTATTTAAGGTAAAAGGGGCCAGTCTAGGTGACATTGGCAAAAGTGCTGAAGGTTCCATCCCTTATAATGGCAAAGGGCCAGGATGTGACAGGAAAAAAATTCTGAAGGTCTCCATCCCTTATGATGGTAAAAGGGGGCCAGTCTATGGTGACCCGGAAAAAAATGTAAAGGGTCTCCACCCGTTTTATGAGGTAAAAGGGTATCTATGGGACACCGAAAAAAATTTTTTTTAAGGGCTCCATTGCTTAGTGATGGTAAAAGGGGCTAGTCTATGGGACCCGGTAAAATGCTGAAGGTCTCCATCCGTTAGAAGGTCAAAGGGCCATCTATGGGACCCCGCCAAAAGTGCTGAAGGTTCCACCCTATAAAAGGTAAAAAGGGCAATCTATGGTGCACCGGAAAAAAAAGGGTTGAGGTCTCCATTCCGCATATAAGGTAAAAGGGCCGTTATGGTACAGGGGCCCAAAAGTGCTGAAGACTCCACCCTTTATGAGGTCAAAGGGGCCATCTTGGGACACCGGCCAAAAGTGCAGAAGGTCCTTCCCTTGAATGGTAAAAAGGGCCATCTTAGGGGACACGGCCAAAAGTCTGAAGGCTCCATCCCTTAGGATGGTAAAAGGGCAGTCATAGCGACACCCGGCCAAAAGTGCTGAAGTTTCCCCACCGCTCAGTGGGTAAAAGGGGCAGTCTATGGTGACCCCCGGACAAAAGTGCTGAAGGCTCCACCCGCAAGTAAGGGTCAAAGGGCCCTAGGGTGACACCGGCCAAAAGTGTAAATCCCATCCCTTAGTGATGTAAAAGGGGCCAGTCTAGGCGACACCCGCCAAAAGTCTACAGGCCCATCCCTTAGTGATGGTCAAAGGCCAGTCTATGGTGACTTTGGGACAAAAGTGTGAAGGTTCCACCCCTTAGTAATGGCAAAGGGCCGGTATGGTGACACCGGACAAAAGTGCTGAAGGTCTCCTTTCCGCTTAGTGAGGGTCAAAGGGCCAGTCTATGGTGAAAACGGCCAAAAGTGCTGAAGGTCTCCATCCGCTTAGTGATGGTCAAAGGGCAGTCTATGGTAAACCCGGATAAAAGTGCTAAAGGTCCCCATCCGTTAGTGATGGTCAAAGGGCTAGTCTATGGTGAACCGGATAAAAGTGCTGAAGGTCTCCACCCGCTTAGTAATGGTCAAAGGGCCATCTATGGGACACCGGATAAAAGTGCTGAAGGTCTCAAAATGCAGGACCAGCCTTTTGGTGAAATGACTTGTGCTGTAGATCAACTGTCCCTCTGTCTAATGCCTGAGGTTTCTGACCCCTATAAACCTTAATGTTAATTGTATGGCAGTTTATTTAAAGCTGTAGTCATTGTATGGCGGTATTAAAATGCCCCTTATGCACTACGTAAAATATTTACAGTGTATGTTGAGTGCAGGACTGTATAACAATATAATTTAAAAGTTGTATAGCTATAGTTTTATTTGGTCAGTGTATGGTGGTATTCATTGCTCCCTATGCACTGTGTACAGTATTTGTAGTGTATGGTGAGTGCAGGACTGTATAAATATCATTTACAGTTGTATAGCTATACTGTTTTTTGGTCACTGTATGGCGGTATTCATTGCTCCTTATGCACTATGTACAGTATTTGTAGTGTATGGTGAGTGCAGGACTGTATAAATATCATTTACAGTTGTACTGCTATATTGTTATTTGGTCACTGTATGGCGGTATTCATTGCTACTTATGCACTATGTACAGTTTTTGGTGGAAATGTATAGACGTAATCATTTACAGTTGTATAGCTATACTTTTTATTTGGTCACTGTATTGGCGGGGTATTCACTGTCCTTATGCACTTTTTTACAAAAATTTGAAGTGTATGGTGAGTGGACTGTATAACATCATTTACCAGTTATACTGCATATTGTTTTTTTGGTCACTTTGGGTAT
>JAODAL010051821.1:0-26433 GCA_025379985.1 Phyllomedusa bahiana | reverse complement strand
GAAAAAAATCAGGGACCCCCTGCCTGGGGGAAATTGAGTTTTTGGGGGGATAGAGAAAGTCAAAAATTTTTTGGTCCTTGAGTGCAGTTATTTAATTTCCCCTTAAAAAGTGCGCTATTCTCAAATCCCCTTTGGTGGCACAAAGCCCTGATTCCCAACGTCATAATTACTCTCAGTGCGGGAGAATTTCCGTGAGAAAACGGCCCAGGGGTGAAGGTTAGTCAGAGAGGGGGATCCTTGCAACAGAACTGTGGCCATTCCTACCTCGGAAGCATTAATTTCAAAAATAAAGGGCCACAAGAGGTTGGGTTGAACCAGAACAGGGACTTCAGTAAAGCACCTCTTCAAGGTTTCAAAAGCACAAACAGCTTCAGGTTCCCACTCGAGCAGATTTGCCCCCTAAAACCTCTGCAGGGCTTTCAGGGAATTCGGCCGTACCCAATTCACAATAACCCAAATCTTAACAGGATCCATACGGAAGGCATGTGGTGTAGGAATATAGCCCAGGAAACGTAGCTCTTGGACCCCAAAGAGACATTTTTCCAGTTTCGCATACAAGTGATTCTCCATAAGAATCTGCAGGACAGTGCGTACATGTTCCACATGGGTAGACCAGTCAGAGGAAAATACCAAAATATCATCCAGATAAACAATAACAAAGTGTTCAATGAGGTTTTGGAAGATGTCATTAACAAAGTTTTGAAAAACCGCAGGTGCATTACTTAAGCCAAAAGGCATCACTAAATATTCATAGTGCCCATCAGGAGTATTAAAGGCAGCCTTCCACTCATCTCATTTACGGATGCAAATTAAATTGTAGGCACCACATAAGTCTTATTTGGAAAACCAGGAAGCTCCAGAGATCTGGTTGAACAGATCTGGGATGAGGGGAAGAGGGTACAATTTTTTTAGCAGTCACTTTATTCAATTCCCAATAGTCTATGCAAGGCCTGAGACCTCCATCCTTCTTCTTAACGAAGAAGAAGCCAGCCCCCACAGGAGAGATAGAGGGGCGGATATGACCCTTGTGGAGAATATCCTTGACATAATCCTTCATAGCCTCCCTCTCAAGTGCAGACAGATTATAATTGCGACCCTTAGGAAACAATGTTTGGAAGTAACTCGATAGCACAGTCATAAGGTCTATGAGGAGGAAGCATTTCACAGCCTGACTGAGAAAATACATCCGAAAAATCAAGTACGGACAGATTATTGGAGGAAACAGAGGACAAGGAAAGAGGTAAACAATGATGAAAACACTTCGGTCTCCATTTCACAATATTAGGTCAGAGTGAGCTCCAGACGCGGGTGATTTACATCTTAGCTGCAGCAATCTATTAGGCTATGTTCACACAGCTCATACCACCTCCCGCGGCACGGGGGGGGGGAGGGCGACATTCATTATAGCGGCGCGTATTGCGCTAGTAATTGACATGTCACTTATCTCCCCCCGCGGCGTATTGTCCGAGCGGGGTGAGGAGGCGTAATTCATAGTTCTCTATGAGAACTGTGGATTACCGTAATTATTGGGACGTATCTCGGCCCGTATCGAGTGCAGTACAGTGCGAAATACGGGCCGAAATACGTCTCAATTTCACCCGTGTGAACATAGCCTTAAGGTCGCTGGAGCTAAGTCACAGACAGAAGCAGTAAGCTTCTCCTGCCTGCTCTCAGTGCTGTAACAGCACCGTTGCCATTGCTGTCTCCTACCAGACAGCTCAAAAGTGTAATAAACACTTACCGGGCTGTCTGTGACGTCATCATGCCTAGCAATGCATTGTGGACATTGCCGGGCAGGGTGATTAACAGTCGTCATGGAGGCTAATATAGAGCATTTCTGCTCTGTACTGATCTCCTCTTGTATGAGTTATCTGAAGATCATTCATACAAATCCCCTACAAAGAAAAGTGAAAAAAGTGTAAAAAAGTGAAACAAAAAGTGAAAAAAAAAGTGAAAAAATGTAAACACAAAACACGAATAATATAATAAAATCACATACACCGCCCTTTTCCCCTTTAGAAATGCCAATTGCCCAAAAAAATATAAAATATAAAGTACAAATATTTGGTATCTCGTGCAACCTACCCTATAATTATAATTATGTCATGTTTACTAACCCGCACAATGAACGCAATAAAAAAAAAAAAAATCAAAGAATTGCAATTTTTGTTCATACAGCAGCACATAAAGTGGAATAAAAAGGGATAAAAAACTCCAGTTGTACCATCCCGCAAAAAAAAACAAAAAAAAAAAAACGGGCACAGCACTGTATACGGAAAAATAAATAAGTTATGGCTATTAGAAGATAGCAATGCATAAATACTGTTTTATACAATAAAAACACTTTTTTTTTCAAAGCGCTTCAACATAACAAAAACTAAATAAATTTGGTATCGCTGTAATCGTATCGACCCACAGAGTAAAACTAACTTGTCACTTATACTGCATGGTGAGCGCTGTTACAAATAAAAAATACTACTATGATTGCAGTATTTTCTTCACCCTGCCTTCCAAAAATGAATTTAAAACTGATCAAAAAGCCTTGTCCCCCCAAAAATGATACCAATAAACACATCAACCCATCCTGCAAAAAACAAGCCCCTACACATCTCTATACATAGAAAAATAAAAAAAAGTTATGGTTCTCAGACTATGGCAATACAAAAACACATTTTCCTTTTTGAATAAAAGTGTTTTTATTCTGTAAAAGCAGTAAAACATAAACAAATACAAATTGGGTATCGCTGTTATTGTATTGACGTGCTGAGTAAAGCTAGCATCATTTGTACCACACGGTGTCCGCAGTAAAAAATATAAATAAAAAAACACTACCAGGATTGCTGTATTTTGTTCAAAATGTCTCACAAAAACCTTAATAAAAAGTGATCAAAGCGTTATATGCACCCCATAATGGTACCAATAAAAATGTCAACTCATCCCGCATACAAAAAAATAAAAAAGTTATGGTTGGCAGAATGGGACACTGTAAAAACACAATTTTTATATTGTTTTATTGTGTAAAAGTAATAAAACATAAAAAACAATATAAAATTTATGGCTGCTTGATGCTGGTGGCTATGAATTTTTAAAAATTAGAATAAAATAATATATTTTTAATGGAACAGGAGCTGGAGATCATTGTAATTGTACTGACCCGCATAATAAAGTTATCATGTCATTTACATTGCATGGTGAACGCTGTAAAATTGAAACCCAAAAAACAATGACAGAACTGCATTTTTCCCCCCATTTTCATGGCCCAATGCTAAAAAAAACTATGAAACACCAGTACACCCAAAATGCGCAATATACCCTTAGATGAGATCCATGAGGGCTGTTGAATCCAAAATGGGATAACTTCTGGAAGATTTCACCTGTTCTGGTACTTTGGGGGTTTTGCAAATGGGACATGGCACCCACCAAAATCTGCGTTCCAAAAGCTAAATAGCGCTTCCTCCCTCGTACACCCTGCCATGCACCCAAACAGCAGTTTACAACCATATATAGGGTATTGCTGAACTAGGAAGAAATTGAGTAACAAAACTTGGGGTGCTTTTTTCTAGGATTCTTTGTAAAAATTAAACAGTCTCAGCTAAAATTGCGGATTGTTGGAAAAAATATTCTTCATTTTCACAGCCTAAGGCCATGTTCACACGGCTTAAAACTGGACGTATTTCAGTCTGTAATTACGCGCCGGAGTGCGCAAATTACGGTCTGAAAACGTCCCAGTCATTACGGTAATCCACAGTTCTCATAGAGAACTATGGATTACGTCTCCTCTCACTGCTCGGCGAATCCGCCGGGCGGGGAGATAATTAACATGTGAATTACCAGCTGCGTATACACGACGCTGGTAATGAATGTCTATGGGCCGGCGAGGTGCTAGCCCCCCGCTCCCTTCCCTGCTCCCGCCCCCGGCCACACGGCGTAATTGCGGGCCATAATTACGTCCCGCATTTAAGCCATGTGAACCTAGCCTAACGCTAAAAAAATGTGAAAGACATGTGGTGTTAATATACTCTCTACACCCCTGGATATATTCCTTAAGGGATGTAGTTTCCTATATGGGGTCATGGGGTCTTTTTAGGGGTGTTTATTAAGTTTTAGCACCTTAGGGTGTCCATGGCGCATAAATAAAATCGTATTGAAAATGAGATCCCAAAGTCCGGTAGGTGTTCCTCCTATTCTGAGGCTTGTGGTTGAGCCAAATAGCGCAATAGAGCCACATATGGGATTTCTCTGAAAATGGCAGAATCTGGGTAATCAATATTAAGTTGCATTTCCTGGTCACATCTACTGTGTTCTTGTGAATAATAGATAAAGATCTGCAATTTTGAAATTTCACCTCCACTTGCCTTAATTCCTGTGAAACACCTGATGGGTTAATAAACTTCCTAAATGCTGTTTTGAATACTTTAAGGGGTTTGGTTTCTTAGATAAGGTAATTTATTGGAGTATCTAACATATAGGCCAATCAGATTTTTAAAATGTGAAAATTACTACTACATTTCCAGGCCCCCTAATGTAAAAAAAAAAGACATTTAAAAAATGATGCCAACCTACAGTAGACATATGGAAGATGCTAGATATAAACTATTTGTTTATAACTAGTGGAATAATTATCTCTCTTACAAGCAGACATTTTTGAAGTTTGTACATTTTTAAATGTTTTCACGATACTTTGCTATTTTTCACAAATAAACCAGGACTTTTTGGACCAAAATTTCTTACTAACTTAAAGCACAATGTGTCACAAGGAAACATTCTCTAAATCACATGGATAGGTAAAAGTATCAAAAAGTTATTCCCAGACAAAGTGACAAATGTCAGATTTAAAAAATGGGGCTCTGTCAGGAAGGCCAAAACTGTCTGTGGTGGTAAGGGGTTAAGGAGAAAGCCCAAGCTTGTGGAGTCCTCTGAAGCAAAGAAATGATGAACTCCACACATTGCTCCTCTGATCCAGATGAATGGGGCCTAAGCCGGAAATATAACCTGCAACTCAGAAAGTACTGGCCTTTTGTTTCCTGAAGGAGAGTTTTGCAGCAGCACTGCAAAACAGCGTTGGATAATAGGTTTAAAAGCTAAGTAAAAGTAAAAGAGCAAGTAACCGAGCTTGCGAGTGTGTCTTATGTCTGAAGTGTCTTTGGCTTAAGTGTGAAAATTTAAGATTGAGGGACTTTAGATTGGGGATTTTAGAAGGGACAGTATTGCACTGCTTTTTATATTTGTATCTGTGTATCTCTTTTGTAACATCCCCATGAGTTCCATGATTGACAATGCCGTCCAGTGCACAACCTGTGCAATATATGCAATCCTTGAACAACAGTTCGAGGGTGCTTACTGCTGTGCGAGATGTGTGCACACTGCACATTTAGGAGCCCGGATCCTGGATCTAAATGAGTAAGTGGCAACACTGAGATCCATTGCCAACTTGGAAGTGAGTCTGCTGCTCAATGAGCAATCACTCGTAGGTGTAGATTCTGGCAAGGATGGCAGCATGGAGGTGCAGGTAACAGTTAGAAAGAAGGGTACAGGGAAAGGTGTCCGGGAGGCTAGTCCTGAGCTGGCACACCCCAAAAAAATTTGCAAGATTGGTAGATGAGAGGGATGTCAGCTCAGAAATAACACTGCTGCAGAAAGACACTTCCCCTGTCTGCTCCAGTAAGGTGGGGAATAGGAGTGCAGGTCAGGCTAGTCAGGTGCTTGTAGTTGGGGACTCCATTATTAGGGGAACAGACAGGGCAATCTTCCACAAAGACTGGGATCGTCGAACAGTATGTTGTTTACCTGGGGTCCGAATTCGACATATCGCAGGTCGGGTTGCCAGATTGCTGGGTGGGGCTGTTGAGAATCCAGCTGTCATGGTCCACATTGGCACCAATGACAAAGTTAGAGGTAGGTGGAGTGTCCTTAAAAACAATTTTAAGAACTTATGCCAAAAGCTGAAGGCAAGGACCTCCAAGGTAATATTTTCAGAAATACTACCTGGACGACGGGCCACACCAGGGAGGCAGCGGGAGATTAGAGAGGTGAATAAGTGGCTCAAAAATTAGTGTTGGAAAGAGGGATTTGGATTTTTGGAGAACTGGGCTGACTTCTGTTTTGGCTACAGACTCTATGCTAGGGACGGGCTGCACCTAAATGGGGAGGGTGCAGCTATATTGGGGGACAGCATGCCCAGGAAGTTGGAGGAATTTAAATTAAATTAGGGACTGGGGGAGAAGGTAACTACAAAGATAATATGCAACATGGTGAAGATAGAGAGCTTGAAATTAGGAATAAAACAGGTTGTGGTGGGAGGGCTAGCAACAGTTAAAAAGAACAGGGATAAAGGAATAAAAAACAAAAAATCTCTAAATTACATGCTGAAAATTGCCAGGAGTCTCACCAACAAAATAAATGAATTAGAATTATCTATTGCTGAAGAAATATATGACATAGTGGGGATAACTGAGACATGGTTGATCGAGAGCTACGAATGGGCGGTTAACTTACAGGGTTACAGTTAATTTATAAGAGATCATAAAAACCAGTAGGGGGAAGGTGTATGTCTTTATATAAAACCTTGTCTGAAGCCAACACTGCGGGAAGATATTAATACAGAAAATGAGCATGTGGAATCATTATGGGTAGATATACATCAGGGTAATAACAATAACAACATTCTACTAGGGGTCCCTAATATAACAGAACCCATGGAAGAGGTACTCCTCAGGCAAATATATGTCAGCTAATCAGACTGAAGTTGTTATTATGGGCAACTTTAATTACCCACACATAAACTGGGAAACTGAAACCTGTAGATCTCAGAAAAGGAAACAGGTTTTATCAATAGCTAAAGATAATTACCTGAAAGAGTAACAAAGGTCCAGGTTGGGGAGCATCTAGGAAATAGTGACCGCAATATAATAAATTTCCATTTATCCGTCAATAGAGTTTTTTGTCGAGGAGTCACAAAAACACTGTATTTCAGGAAGGCTAATTTTAATCTGCTTAGAGAGGCCCTGAACTGTATTCTCTAGGACAAGTTGTTTGAAAATAACAACAAATAATAAATGGGAGATCTTTAAAAACATCTTAAGCACACCCTGTGAAAGGTACATACCTTATGGTAATAAAAGCATTAGAAACAGGAAAAAACCAATGTGGATCAACAGAGATGTAAAGGAGGCAATAAATAACAAAAAGAAAGCGTTTCAGCTACTAAAACAGAAGGGCAGTGAAGAGGCACTAAAAAACTCTAAGGAAAAAATAAAATAAGTAAAATAATTTGGGGTTAGTTTTACTTTCTATGGCAATCTGCAATTCTGTCTCCGGCTTTGCTGTCTTTATCATTATTTTACATATTATCGTTGTGTAGATACTTAATATGTGTAGTTTTTTTGTGTGTAATATAGGCACAATTAGTTTTTGTTACATAGTTTCTAAGGTCAAAAAAAGAAAGACGTCCATCCTGTTCTGCCTATTTTACTAAAGTGTTGATCCAGAGGAAGGCAAATACCCCCATGTGGTAGAAGCCAATTGTCTTCATTTTAGGGAAAACATTTTGGGCACCAGTGCACAGGAAAGACATTGTAGAGCTTGAACAGGTTCAAAAGCGGGCAGCAAAAATAATAAAAGGACTAGGTGGACTGCAATACCCAGAAAGATTAGCAAGGTTAGGGTTATTTAGTTCAGAGAAAAGACAGCTTCAGGGGGACATAATAAATATGTATAAATAAATTAAAGGTCAATATAGAGATCTTTCTAAAGATCTATATATACCCAGGACTGTATCCATAACAAAGGGGCATCCTCTACGTCTTGAAGATAGAAAGTTTCTACATAAACATAGAAATGGATTCTTTACTGTAAGAGCAGTGAGACTGTGGAACTCTCTGCCAGAGGAACTTGTCATGGTAAATTCAATAATAGAGTTCAAAAAGGGTCTGGATGCATTTCTAGAGTGTAATAATATAACAAGTTATAGTGACTATAACTTCTGGAGAAAGGTCGTTGATCCACGGATTTATTCTGATTGCCACACTGGAGTCGTGAAGGAATTTTTCCCTAAAATGAGGACAATTGGCTTCTACTTAATGGGGATTTTTGCCTTCCTCTGGATCAACACTTTAGCACAATAGGCTGAAGTTGGTGGACGTCTTTCTTTTTTCGGCCTTACAAACTATGTAATCGATGTAAACATGTAATACTGTGGTCTCCAGAGAAACAGTTTGGCAGCTTGAGTTCCACAGGGGGGTTATACAGACATTGCAACATCCTTAACCAACCCCACGCAACTCACGCAACAGCACGCAACGCAAACAACAAGACCACCCGTTTGCAACCAACCCAACCACACAAACCCGCGCACCCCAACTAATCACCCCAACATTAATGCATCTCAAAAAAACAAAACCACCTTGCACGCTCCTTGCAGCAAAAACCAACACCTGATCACGCTGCAAACCCTTACTAAAAAAAAGAGAAACCATGCATACAAAAACCAATCCTTGAGCACCAAACAACACTATTGCAAAAAGCATATGCACCACCACACCACAAACACAAACAACCTTGCCCCCTTGCACACCCAAAATGGCAACAAACAACATTGCAATAAACACCTAAAAACCCCCTACTAAACCTGTTGCAAGCCCCAAAATCAACAACCACAACCGAACCCTTGCACCCACCACCAATTGCAACACATCGTACCCACCGGGAGGATGGTAGACGTTCCTGTACTGGACCCTTATCAGCGTGATCCTGAACCATTGCATATGGCCATCATCTGGTCCATAAATGCCTTCATTGGTTTCCATATTAGAAGGGTTGAAAAAAATTAACCCATGTTGGTGATTCTGTAAGGGACATCCTAGTCTTACCCTGGCTTACCCTGCCTAAGCAGGGCAACTGTCCTGATAACGGGTGACCCCGTACTCAAACCTCTTCCTGAGCTGTACCTAGTAAAACATGTACCAAACAAACAGAAGACAAAACGTATGACAAACAAGAAACAGACACCACAGATAAGAAAGAGTAGTTGTACAGGCCGAGATCAAACCAAGAAAAAAAAAAAAAGAGGAACCAAAGGACAGAGTGGGAGAGTAAGCAAAAAGAATTGCTAAAATCCAAGAATCAGCAAAACACAGCAGAGCAAAACAGACAGCTAGGACACAAAGCAATCACCAGCAGACACTGGCAGACAGAAAGAGGTTTAAAACCCCCACACCAGCCAGGTATTGTCTAAAGTGCTTAACCCATTAAGCACCAACCAGCACCCTAGATAAGGCTGCAACTAGAGATGGGCGAATTTCTCAAAAATTTGGTTTGCAGACTTCGCCGAATTTTCCGTCAAAAATCGTTTCGATCTGAATTACTTCAGGACGAATTGCGTTAACAGCTATTTCCTGGCTGCACAGAGCCTGTAGGGTGCTGTAGAACATTTTGCCATGCTTAAATATGCAGAGGGAGCTTGGTTTGATCTTCATACAATACTGGCGTTTTAGTATGACACGCACATGACTGCTGCCGCTATTAGAATCGCTTCACTCTAAAATTCCCTGGGCACTTAAGAGAGCAAAAACTGACCAAAAAACTGAAGCGGAATGCAGCCTGAATAATGTCATGGCAGCGCCAGCTGGAAAAAAACAAGCTGATGCTCAGGTGGTCAACATCAGTAGGCCACAGAGTGGCACAGTGCCAAGGTGTGGAAGGTGACTGCAGCAGCCACAGCAGCGTGAGGACATAAGATGGCAACAATGACATTCTTGAATGGGTAAAAACAGGATGCAGGCCCGCAGAGTGGCATAAATGACAGAAAGTAGAGGGCACAGCACAGCCAACAGCAGCATGAGGTCAGACAGTGGAACATGACATTCTGGAGGTGGCAAAAACAGGAGTAGCCAACAGAGTGGCACATGACCAGAGTTGAGGTGGCACAAACATGAGTAGGCCACAGAGTGCAAGAATGACACAGTGTAGAGGTCACTGGCAGGAGCAACACAGCAGCATGAGGACAGACAGTGCACATGACATTCTAAAGGGTTGGCAAAAACAGAGTAGGCCACAAGTGGCACAATGACAGAGTGGTGGTGGTCACGGCAGTACAACAGCAGCAGCATGAGGTCAGACAGTGGCACAATGACCAGTGTGGAGGTCACTGGCAGCACACAGCAGCAGGATGAGGTTCAGAACAGTGGCTCAATGACATTTTTTGAGGTGGCAAAAAAACAGAAGTAGGCCACATGAGTGGAACAATGACACAGTGTGAGGCACTGGCAGCAGCCACAGCAGCAGCATGAGTCAGACAGTGCACAATGACTCAATGTGGAGGTCACGGCAGCAGCCGACAGCAGCAGCATGCGTCAGGACAGTGGCACAATGTAAATTCTTCTTCAGGTGCAAAACAGGAGTAGGCCACAGAGTGGCACAATGACAGAGTATGGATGTCACGCAGAGAAACAGCAGCAGCATGAGTGTCAAACAGTGCACCAATGACAATTTCTGGAGGTGTCAAAAAAAACAGGGTAGGCCACAGAGTGGCACAATGACAGAGAGTGGAGGTGACCAGCAGAGCAACAGCATGAGGTCAGAGAGTGGCACAATGACACAGTGTGTAGGACATGGCAGCATCAACAGTCAGCAGCATGAGGTCAACAGTGGCAATGACATTCTGGAGGTGGCAAAAGAGGAGTATGGCAACATAGTGGCACAATGACAAGGTGGAGGTGGACAAAACAGGGAAGTAGGCCACAGAGTGGCACAATGACTAGAGTGTGACGGTCACTTGCAGGAGCCAGCATCATGATGGACATAAGCAGTAGCACAATGACATTTCTGGAGGTGACAAAAACATAGGAGTAGGCCACAGAGTGGCACAATGACAAGCAGTTGGTGGATGGCAACGTCAGGAGCCACAGCAGCAGAATCGAGGTCAGACAGTGGCACAATGACATTCTGGAGTGGCAAAAACATGAATAGGCCACAGGAGTGCACAATGACAGGGAGTGGAGGTGACGCAGCCAGCAGCAGCAAGCATGAGGGCAGAGAGTGGCACAATGACAGTTGTGGAGGTGACCCCGACCAGCAGCAACACACAAGCAGCATGAGGACATAGAGTGTGGCACAATGACACAGTGTGGAGGCACGGCACCAGCAACATCAGAAGCAGCAATGAGGTCAGTCGAGTGGCACCATGACAGAGTGTGGAGTGGGGTGGAAATACCAGTCCCCTGGTAAAGATGGTGGTATGGCAGAAGGACAACGGGCCCAGCAGATAATGTGCATCATGGCCGGGTGGCGGCATCATATAGTTGGCTGGGCAGGTAGTTTGAACACCCCAGACTCATTTCTCAAAGTTTTTGGTGAGGGCATTTGGGCTTGATGTAATCTGAACCGCCTAAGGCATTGGTGAGGTTGGAAATCCCTGGCCGATCCACGCCTGATTTCACTTGACAAAAGGTCAGGTCGTTCCACATTTCCCATGACATGCGGGTTCTCCTAGGGTAAAGATGGGCCCCCCGCCGCACTGAACACCCGACTCTGATGCCACACTAACTGGCCTGCAGGACTGCTTCTCCACTGCAACTCGCCAAGTGCGGCCACACATCCAGTTTGGCTGCTAATAATGTCCATCATATTTTTCTAACTGGGTGGCAAGTGCTGTCCAAGTAGGCCACCACTGTTGGTTCAGGTCTGCTCCAGGTCCTGCTGCTGCTGGCGACTGCCCTCCTCACTAAGGGCGGGTGAAGGTACTGCTCACCATTCACTCCAGACTTAGGCTGCTGCTGATGGAGCTGGTAACTGCTCCATAATCCCCCACCTCCGCGACAAAAGCAGCCGCGGCAGTAAGAAACGTGAGCGCTGAGGAACCCCCCGGTCAGACATGTCGAGGAGAACGATGCCGCCATATTAGGCAGCGGCCAACTGACTACAGAGGATTTCTCTTATAGTATAGGATTTGATCCTCCCTCTCAGCAGCTGGGAAAAAGGCTACGATTTTGGACTGGTAGCGGGGTCCATATAGGAGTGGAGAGCCAGAAGTCATCCCTCCCTGCCCGGATGGTGACTATTCTACTGTCACTAACCCCTGCAATCAGCATGCCGCGGGCCACTCTGCACAAGTGACACTGAGGGACTCCCTGCCTCCATCTCCAGCTGTAATTCCCGTGCCACGGTGCTGCAGGTAATCTGCCTTCATCGTCCTCATCTCCATCTACCTCCTCCCAGCTGCTCCTGCTTCTCCTCTCCTGTCAACTGGGTAGAAAATCCACGTCATTTCACCAAGACAATTGCTTGTGCTCCCCCAATGTGCTCCTCTCCTCCTCCTCCATTGTTCAGACCCACCGACATCATTTTGGCCACAAGATGTAGTCGCTACGTCCTCCAGTCCCCTGCCCATACAGATTTTCAAGCATCTGTTTCCAGGACAAGAAGCATGGAGATAGACTTTATTCATCCCGTTCCTGCCGACTGACATATCACTAGCCTTCCTCACTGGCCTCCGAGCAAACGGCAGGTAACCACGCAGAGCTGCCACTGGCTGACAATCAAAGTTACACAGGGGAGTACTCCTGTCCACCTTGACATCAAAAAAATCATTAATGCCTTCTCTGTTCATACATCGTCTAACATGTGCAGCTGGAATTCCAACGTGGAAACATCGCATATCACGTGTGTTGGGGGAGGCCGTTCTGCTGCTGTAACTCGAAAGGAGGGTGGTGCTTTGCTGGGCTGTTTGTAGGAATGGATGAAGTGCATGCACAATTTCCTGGCATTTTCAGAATCCTCTGAAGATCATGTGGAAGAAATCAGGAACTCTTTTCACAACCAGATTGAACACGGTTGCTCCATGCAGGCACGCTGGACCATCCACTCCCTCGGTGCAGCGTCTGACACCATGTTCCTGCCCATTGTCCGTCACCATGGTATTCTGATTTGCAATAGTGCGCGAGAAAACTACACATATCGATTTCTTGCTGCAGTTACGCGGAACAGTTCCTCCCCCTGTGTGACTTCGTTTCGCCGAGGACTAGCAAGTGTAGAACTGCGTGACACCGTCTGTGCCCAACACATGTGGTAAATATTGAGCATTACTTTGTGGAGGCTGAGATGATGGTGGTGGTGGAACGGAGGAGGCGGACATTGCGAAGGAGCAGCAGGTTTGACAACGTGGATGAGAAAGCTTTGTAGGTGTGGCTGGCGCAGGAAGCACATTCAGCCCTCATGGTCCATATAGGACATGTACCGGCCCTGACCGTAGTTACAAGCACCACACGTCCGCCTGCCGTGCACCTTGGAAGAAAACCGATAACTCCAACGGACAGTCCCACCGTCTTCAACATATTTGTGAAGGGCTGGTATCTGCCTTTTTGGTAAAAAGAAAATTACGGCTTCGAACTCTCCACCCTCGGCTCGGCACAGGCCATTAATTCTCTAATGGTTGCAGAGTCCACCATTTTTGAAAGGAGGGAAAGCCAGTACCAAGCAACCTTGTACAGAGCCCATTCAGCTTCTGCACCTAGGTATGGTTGGACCATACTGTTGTCTCTTGGCAATCGCCTCGTTGACACGACTGCTGCTCCAATGAGTAGTGGGAAGCATGAGCATCTGGACCGTGAGATGATGGCAAAGAAAAAAGCTCGCTATCTCGCAGAGATTGGTGGAGCCTAGACTGGCTGCAATGAATGCGTGCCACTGGCGCTGCTGCAGCAGCAGAAATTTGACCAACCACGTGTGAGCCACATTTCTCCCAGGCCACCGGTTGGTGACGCAACTTGTGTTGATGCAGGACCGTGGTGCCCATGTTAGCTCCCTGGGCATGCTACACTTTCTGCCCACAGATTCTACACTTACCCATATTCGGCTCCTCCGATGTCTTCTAGCAAAGACTGGCCACACCCACGGAGTACTATTTTACCTTGCCAACAGCTCCGCACTAGTGACTTACTAATTGCCGCTGGTTTCCTTCTATCGCAGAGGCCCTTTGCCGCTACTTATCCTTGAACCAGCGAAGCGGGTTTTCTACCCGTGGGCTGCTTGGTCTCCTGACCTCGCACGTGCCTGCGCGCTACCCTCTGACTCACGTCCACCCACGACCCACTTTGGCTGCTGCACACCGCTGCCTGAGGCCGCAAGCGACGCCCTCTTCTCCCTGACAATGATTGAAGTCACCTTGCTTCACTCCCAGCCTCCCAAGTGAGCGGTCCGGCTACAATCAATCTGCAATTACTGTTTGCTCTAATGTCACGTCAAGGGCGGTACAGTGAGCCCTGACTGGAACCCAGCCCACTTTCCCTGCCTACTTGATGTGCTGCCCTAGGCGGCAGAGCCAACTGGGCGACAGTCCCTGCGCTGCTAGAGTGAAGGGGCCATCAGGAGGTAGAAAAGTCAGACAGTCCGGGTCAATAACAATACAGGAACACCAAGCCACAAATCAGAACCAGAGGAATAAACGTAACCAAGCCGAGGTCAACCACAAAACGTCGAGCGAGGTACAAAATCAGAATGCAAGACAGGGTCAGGAGAACATGATTGGATTGGAGCGGGCGCTCCGGTCGCTCCCATTGCTGGTTGCGAACGCCCCCTGTCTCGTAGTGGTGGGCTGCGTCACTCACAGAGCTGCCAGCAGAATGTGTATCAGGCTGCAGTCTCTGTTCAGCTTCTGCAGAACATTGCTCCCTGCAAACCGAGCGCTGTCCAGCCCTGCCATCTTCACTGCTGTCCTCCTCAATGTTCTTGGTATGCAGAGGCTGACCCCTCACAACATGACCTCCCATGCCACTCTCCACATCTATACTTTGCCGCCTACTGCAAGAACAGGGGGATATTGGCCCCGATTTCTTCGCTGCCCATGTAACTGCTGACTGTCCTTCTCAAATTGTTCATCCTCGCTGTATATGGCGGCTGAGGCCCTGTCCACATAGTAGATCTCTAGCTGAGGGAACCGGATGGGACAGAGGCGGGTTGAGGACAGGTTGAGGGCCAGCATGGCCAACTAAGGGTTGTTCTGACGTTCCCACGCGACTCTTAGCCGGGGTTGTCCACTGGGAGGAAGTGTATGACCTAGTCAAAACCAATCAAGAACCCTTGGTTGCCCTGGTCAACACACGGCCGATAGAATGACACCCGCATGTCTGGCCTCGACCGATGACCCCTGCGCGACGTCCCCTAACTGGAGCTGCGACCTGAGCCTGCTCCAGGAATGTTTGTGCTAATTGCACCCTCTCTGTCCTGACATACTGTTTGTTCAAAAATGTTAGACTTCTGGCTTAATGAAGATATCTTTATATTATAAATACAATCCCTTATTTACTCTAAATGAACCCACTAACAAGCTTGGGTTAACCCTTGATATAAATTGCGCTCCACAATGGCCAGGAAAATTTACTTTAATGTGCGTTTAACTCTAAACCACCCTTGGGCTTTTCCATACGTCTAGGTCGTTTGGGGGTTAACGCACCTGGACGTATGGATACTGTCCTGAGGATCCGCGCAAAAATCTCAAGCAAGTTCGCGCGATCGTCGCGAGTGGTCAGCTGTATATTACAGCTGACATCCCGCAACCATCGTCCTCCGACCCCCGGATCGTTCCGGGGGGGGTGGGCGGGATACCCCGGTAATTATCGCATGACAAATTTCGGTTCGCAATAACTAAGAGAGACGCAGAGGAGAATCGCTCCCTCCTGCGTCTCCTGTCGGCGGCAGCAGCGAACGATTCTTGAGATCCGTGCTGGCTTCCTGCCTCCTACATAACACCATGGAAGGCAGAGAATCTTCCGTGGTTGTTCCTGTGACGTCACACTACGCACGGTACCGTCGCCCTATGGCACTCCGTGGCCCGCATCGTGACTGGACCAGTTTGTGCATATAGGAAACCAGTCAAGCAACAAGCTATGCACTGATTCCTATTGAAGAGAGATCTTAAAGATCTCTCATCAAATCCCATGGGGAAAAGTAAATACAAAATGTGAAAAAGTGAAAAAAATTAAAAAAAGTGGAAAACAAGTAACAACACAAACACGAAAAATTAAAATAAAAAATACCGTACAACCGCCCTTCTTTCCCCTTTACAAACGCCAATCGCGACCCAAAAAAGATCAAAAATAAATATAAGTACCCCATTATTTGGATATCGCCGGCGTGCGTAACCGGACCTCCCTATAAATCTGAAATCTGTCATGTTAATTACCCGTACGGTGAACGGCGTAAAAAAAAAAAATAAAAAACAATCACAGAATTAAGATTATGTTCGATCCTCCCGCAGCACATAAAATGGAATAAAAAGCGATCAAAAACTCCTAGAAACGCCAAAGTTGTACCAATTAAAACGTCAGTTCATTCCGCAAAAAAACAAAATCCTTATACATCTCTGTATAACGGAAAAATAAAAAATGTATAGCTCTCAAAGATAGCGATGCATAAATATTGTTTTACACACTAAAAACACTTTTCCTTTTTTTTAAAGTGCTTCAACCATAAAAAAACTATATAATAGGGTATCGTCGCCATAATTCGTAGCGACCCAAAGAGTAAAGCTAACTTATCACGAATACTGCACGTGAGCCCTGTTAAAAATAAAATAAAAAACACTACAATTATTGCAGTATTTTCTTCCACTCCTGGCCTCCAAAAAATGGGACTATTAAAAACAGCAATTAACAAAAAGCCTTGTCCCCCCAAAAATATATACTAAGTAAAAACATCAACTTCCTCCGCAAAAACAAGTCCCAACACAGCTTCCTAAGCACGGAAAAATTTAAAAGAGTTATGGCTCTCAAACTATGGTGATGCAAAAACGTAATTTCCCTGTTTGGATAAAAGTTTTTGTATTGTAAATACAAGCAGTAAAACTAAAAAATATACAATTTGGTATCAGTTAATCGATTGACCGGCAGAGAAAAGCTACATGTCATATATACCGTACATGACCGCTATAAAAAATAAAAATTAAAAAACACTACCAAGATTGCTGGTATTTGTTCAAAACATCTCACAAAACCTAGCATCATATGCACCGACATAAACATATCAAATAAAACCTTCAACTCATCCCGCCCGCAAAAAACAAGCCATACACACTCTGGCACACAGCAAAATAAAAAAGTTATGGCTGTCAGAATAGGACAACATAAAAACGCAATTTTTTATAGAGACGTATTTCCCTACTGTGATAAAAGTAATAAAACAGAAAAAAAACTATATAGAAATCTATATCATTGGTAATTGTAACCGACCCCCCATAGTAAAGATATCACAACATTTACACTGCACCCGAAAGCTGTAAAGTTGAAACTCAAAAAACGAAAGAGCCGAACTGCGTTTTTCCCCCCATTTTCATTGCCCAATGCTAAAAAAAAACTATGGAACCACCTGTGTCCTAAAATGGGCATAGAATACACCCCTAGATGGAGATCCCTGATGGGTGTTAATATCCAAAATGGGGCTACTTCTCTACTTCTGGAATGTTTTTCCCGCCTGTTCTGCTGCCTTTTTACTTTGGGGGCTTTGCAAATAGCCGACATGGCCCCACCAAAATCTTCGTTCCAAAAGCCTAAATAGCCCTCCCATCCGCCTTGTACACGCCCCTGCCAGGTGCGCCCACACAGCATGTTTACAACCCACATGTAGGGTATTTGCCGAACTTGGAACGAAATTGCTTAACCAAAAGTTGATGTTCTTGTTTTTCCAGATACCTTGTAAATGTGAAACATTTCTAAGCTAAAATTGCAGATTAATTGGAATAAAATTTTTTTTTACTTTTCACAGCCATTAGTCTAAAAAATTTGTGGAATCACCTGTGGAGGTCTATATACTCAATGTCACCCCTGGATATATTCTTAAAGGGGTGTATTTCCAATATGGGGTTCTATTTAGGGGTATGTTTATTAAGTTTTGAGGCACATTAGGGTCTCCCCCAAAACTTAAATGGGCGCCTAAATAAAATCGTATTGAAAATGAGACCGCAAGAGTCCGGTAGGTGCACCTCCTATTCTGGGGCTAATGTTCGAGGCCAAATACTGAGCACTAGGGCAACATATGGTGAGTATCGCAAAAAACGGCAGACCTGGGGAATATGATATTAAATTGCATTTACCCTAGTCCATTTACCGTAATCCAGTGAATAAATGGATAAATTTTGAAAATCTGCAAAAAAAGTGAAATTTTGAAATTTCACCTCCACTTGTGCTTTAATTTATGTGAATAACTAAAGGGTTATCAAACCGTTCCTAAATAGTGTTGCTAAATACGGTAAGGGTCTAGTTTCTTAGATGGCTATTATTATGGGGTATCTAACATGCAGCCTCTCAAAGCCAAGTCAGAACTGGAGTGTTCCTAAAAAAAAATGTTATATTGGCAAATTTTCTGAAATTGTGATGATAAATTACTACTAAATTTCTAAGCCCTCTAATGTCGTAAAAAAAGAAAGAGACCTTTAAAAAAAATATGCCAACCTATATGACATATGGTAGATTGCTATTTATAAACTATTTTGTGTGAATAGATTATCTGTCTTAGCACGCAGAAATTTTTGCACTTTCAAAATCGCAAATTTTTTCCAAATTTTCATGAAATTTTGATATTTTATCACAAACAAACAAGGATTGTATGGATAAAAATTTCTTACTAACTTAAAAGCACAATGTGTCACGAGAAACAATCTCTGATCACATGGATAGGGGTAAAAGTGTCAAAAAGTTATTCATCACATAATGGACACATGTCAGATTTCAAAAAATAGGCAGGGGTCGAGAAGGTCCAAAACGGCTGGGTCCTTAACCCCTTACCGACTTTGCCGTACTCATAACTGCAATGTCGGGTAGGTACCCGCAAAGGTTTGCCGTATGAAGTACTGTCACGGCAATCTTGCGCGCTGTCACAAGCGGAGCCGCAAGATCAGCGGCATGGAACCAGCGGTATTTTACATAACCGCTGGCTCATGCCGATCCCCCCACGGCCAGAGTGCGCTCGTGGATGCGACATCGGGTCGCGACATCTGCGGCTTGCGGTGCGGCATGAAGTGAGCTCCTGCTGCCCGCCAATCTCGGCGCAGTAACCGGCACTGAGCGCCGTTCACCGTCTCCTACCAAGACAGCCCGGATGCTTGAATTACAGCATCCGGGTTTTCTGGTGACGTCACTATGCCCAAATGCATTGTGGCAGCGTGACGACCGTTCCATGGAGACCGGATACAGCTAATAAACTGTATGCTGTATCTCCTATTGCATGAATGATCTGAACGATCGGATCATGCAATTCCCCCCTGGGGGAAAGAGTAAAAAGTATTAAAAAGTTAAAAAAAATGTAAAAAAAGGTAAAAACACAAACACAAAAAATAAAATAAAAAACACCTCGTACAGTCCGCACCTTTTTCTCCCCCTTTACAAACCGCCACACGTCCCAAAAAAGATCAAAAATAAAAATAAAGTGACCCATATTTGGTATCGCCGCTTTTCGTAGCGACCCACCCTAAAAATCTGTCATCGTTAATTAACCCGTACGGTGAACGCCGTAAAAACCCCCCCCCCAAAAACACTGTCACAGAATAGCGATTTTTGTTCATCACGCAGCACATAACATGGAGTAAAAATTAATCAAAAACTCATATCAACATCAAAAGTGAGATGCCAATTAAAATGTCAGTTCATCCCGCAAAAAAAAAGTCATTACACAGCTCCTGTATACGGGAAAATTAAAAAGTTCTGGCTATTAGAAGATAGCGATGCATAAAATTGTTTTACACAATAAAAACACTTTTTTATTTCAAAAAATTGTGCTTTCAAAATAAAAAAACTACATACATTGGGTATAACGTAATCCGTCGCAACCCACAGAGTAAATCTAACTTGTCACGGATACTAACCGTTGAACGCTATTAAAAATAAAATAAAAAACAGCAGCTAGGATTGCAGTATTTTCTTCACGCCTACTTCCAAAAAACAGATTTAAAAAGCGATCAAAGTCTTGCCCCACCAAAAATATTACCAATAAAAACGTCCAACTCATCCCGCAAAAAAAAGTCCCTATACAGCAGCTCCATAAACAGAAAAATAAAAAAGTTATGCTTCTGCAACTGCGGTGATGCAAAACGTGTTTTTCCTTGTCAAATAAATGTGTTTTTATTGTTTAAAAAGCGATAAAACATTAAACAAATATACAAATTGTGGTAACGCTGTAACGTCAACCTGCTGGAGTAAAAACTAGCATGTCATTTATACTGCACAGTGACCGCTGTAAAAAATAAAAATAAAAAACACTACCAGGATTGCTGTTTTTTGTACAAAATGCTTCACAAAAAGCTTAATAAAAAGTGATCAAAGCATCATAGCCCCCGTAATGGTAATCATAAAAACATCAAGTCATCTCAGTAAAAACAAGACCAACAAGCAGCTCCTTATGCAAAAATTAAGAAATCAATGGCTGGTCAGAATACGACAACTTAAGAACGCAACTTTTTATAAAACTCGCTTCTAATTGAGTTAAAAGTAATAAAACATAAAAAACTATATAAAATTTATATCATTGTAATTGTACAGACCACCCATAGTAAAGTTATCCCTTCATTTATCCCGTATTGCGAATACTGTAAAAATGAAGCCAAAACCAATGGCGGAACTGCGTTTCCCCCTGCCCTTTCCATGGCCCATGCTAAAAAAAAAACCTACGGAACACCTGTGCTCCCAAAATGCAAAATACACACTTAGGAGAGAATCCCTGAGGGCGTTGAAATCCGCCAAAATAGGAGTCAACTTCCCCCCCCCCCCTGGAAGGTTTCACCTGTTTAGTACTTTGGGGGCTTTGGAGATGCGACATGGCCCCACCATATCTGTGCGCCAAAAGCCAAATACCAACACCCTCCCTTGTACCCCCTGCCAAGCCCCCAAACAGCAGTTTTACACTCACATGTAGGGTATTGCCGGAAAAAACATGGAAGAAATTGCGTAACACAATTTGGGCTTTTTTTCCAAGATTTCCTTTTAAAAATTAAAATTTACCAACGTAGAAATTGCAGATTATGGAAAAAATTTTTTATTTTATATTCAGAGCCGAACGAAAAAAATTTGTGAAACGCCTGTGGGGTATATATACTCACTAACACCTCTGGATATATTCCGTAAGGGTGTATAGTTTTTCCAATATGGGGTATTTTTAGGGGATTTTTTACGTTTTGGAACCTAGGGTGTCCGCAAACCTGAAATGGCCAAATGCCCCGAAATAAAATTGTAATGAAAATGGGTCCCCAGAGTCCCAGTAGTTGCACCTCCATTCAGTGGCTTGTGGTTGAGACCAAATAATGCACTAGGGCCACTTAAGATAGTCTCTGAAAACGGCAGAATCTGGGGAATCAATATATAATTTTGCATTTCCCAGATCACATTTACTGTATTCTTGTCAATGAATGCAAAAATTGAAAATCAGCAAAAAAGTGAAAGTTTTGAAATTTCACTTCCACTTTTTGCTTTAATTTCTTGTGAAACACGCTAATGGTTAATAAACTTTCTAGAAATGCAGTTTTGAATACTTTAAGGGGTGTAGTTTTCTTATATGAGGTCATTTATGGGTAATCTAACATACAGGTCAATCAAAGTCACGTTAGAACTGGACTGGTCCCCTAAAAAAATGTATATAGCAAATTTTCCTTGAAAATTTGAAAAATTACTTTCTAAATTTAAAAGCTCCCTAATGTCGTAAAAAAGAAAAAAGATATTTAAAAAAATGATGCCAAACTAAAGCAACATATGGTAGATGCTAGTTATAACAATTTTTGAGTGGAATAAACTATCTTGTCTACATCAAAATTTTTTGAAGTTCTTGAAATTGGTAATTTTTCACATTTTCAACCATAATTTGATATTTCTTTCACAAATAAACAATCATTTTTTTTGGACAAAAATTTCTTACTATCTATAGCACAGATGTGCACGAGAAAACAATCTCTGAATCAACATGATAGGTTAAAGTGTCAAAAAGTTATTCTCCCAACATAAAGGACACATGACCAGATTTCAAAAATCGGGCATCTGTCAGAGAGGCCAAAACTGGCTCCGCCGGTAAGTGGTTAAGGTTAAAACACTGTGTATTTTACTGAATATATAACACAAACAGCCTCACGGCTAAATTAACTCATGCGTTGGATATGAATTTATGCTCACATTCAAAATTTCTTCTTTGGGCGTTGAAAAACACAGTTTATTTTTGACTGACCACAACACCTCAACAGCATAAAAACCTTAATTATAACCCGTGGATGTAAATTGCTCAAAAGAAATGAGAGTGCCAAAGATTACCAAGCATTTAGCGTGTTAAAACAATGTGTATTTACTGACTACAACAGCAAAAAAACGCTTGATTAACCTTCGGATAGAAATTATGCTACAGCAAAATTTCTGTCTTATTGCGTTGAAAAACACTGTTTTCTTTTACTGAGTACAACAGCAGATAAAGATACTAGTTAAAACCACTCTAGGATCGTAAATTGCGCAAAGAAATGTGCTGCCAAAAATTACCAGCTTTGTAGCATGTTAAAACAACAGTGTATTTTAACTGACCACAACAATGCAGAAAAAAGTGTAATGTAACCCCTGGATCTAAATTGCACAAAAGAAATGAGTTGCCAAAAATTACAACTATATAGCAATTGTTTAAAACGACATGTAGTTTTACTGACCACAACATCAGAAAAACACGTAATTAACCTTCAGGGGTATGAGTTTATGCTACAGGCAAAAATTTCTTCTTTGGCGTTGAAAAAACACAGTTCATCTTAACTGACAACAACAGCAGAAACACACTTAATTAACCCTTGGATCTAAATTGCGCAAAAGAAATGAGGTGCCAAAAATTACCAGCTTTGTAGCGTGTTAATACGACTAGCATCTTTACTGACCGACAACAGCAGAAAAAACCCGTTAATTAACCCTTTCGGTATATGATTATCCATAGGCAAAATTTCTTCGTTTGGTGTTGAAAAACACCGTTCTTTTAGAGACCAAACACATAAAACACTTAATTAACCCTTGCATGCATCTAAATAGCGCAAAATAAATGAGCAGCCAAAAATTAAGTATATTTGTATGTAAAAAACACTGTTTCTTTAACTGAAATACAACAGCAACAGGCAAAATAACCCTTGGATATTTCAATGTGCTCAAGAACTGAGCAGATAACCATTAAAAATGTATATGCAGCTGAATTGGACGCACACTGGACTTTCAATTCCAATCCCCACAAAATCAGAAAATTAGAACATAAGAGAAGCAGTCTCTGAGACAAAGCTGGACACCCCCCAAAAATCGCTGTATAGAAAGAAAGTTCTTTAGTGTGAGATCTCAGCAGCTCACTACACAGCACAGGAAGAGTTGTTTGCACTGCCAGCGTTGCGCCCGGACATATATAGTGCGGTGACCACACAGGAATCCCGCCGACCCTGATTGGCTTCATATCTGCACATGCATTTAGGCTAGTACGCCTTTCTTCGCTCCCCAAGCGTTCTTTGCCCCATGTAACGCCATGTGCTCGCAGCCATTTTATCAATTAAAAACATGCTTCGTTCCCGAGAATTACCCCAAACTTCGACTTCGTTCAGAATCAAAGTTTTCCTGAAATTCTAAACGAATTCCACTTCGTTAGAATCGATTCGTCCATCTCTAGCTGCAACAAATCCTTAAGGGGCCAGTAGTGATGTTTTTCAATACTAGAGTAAGTATAAAATACTGAAACATTAATAAAACTCTTAATAAAAATAGAAAAAAGGATTGCAAAATATAGCTTGCAAAATAAAGTTGGCTACATTTTACATTTCCATTCACACAGCTAATATTAACCTCTTCACGACCACTGTACAAATCATCAGGATGTTATTTTTGTTTAATGTTGCATACATACATAATTGTTATTCACATGGGCACAAAAGATAAACCAAAGCAATTGTAAAAACTGGTGTATTTGTGCAACACAGAAGCAACCACCTTTTAAAGATTTATTGAGCTTTCAGGTTTAACTTGGAAAAAATAAACTAGTGAACTCCGGTCTTAGCCCACAGTCTTTTGTATCTTTTAGTCTTTCTTGAGGCACAAAGGTATCCCAGACATGATTTTTCACCACACATAGGGCAAGATGTATGATTTTTGGTGCCCAGGTGCCATTTTTTGTGCACAAAATCATGTACAATGCGACTGAATCTATGACCCCATTTTGTTGCGGGTCATAAATCAGACGCATTCTAGCACAAGGGCGACACTTCTGGCTCTGGTAAAAAAAAACTTTTAAAGTGGTCTATCTGTTCCAGCAGTAATGTGCCTGGATTTGCCATACTGAAGCTATAAGTGTGTAGCTTCATAAAGGTTGTAGTGCGACATGCTTCCAGGACGCCCCCTGATCTCAGGCGCATTACAAAGTGCTGCGGGCACTCTATAATGCGCTTGATATCGGAGTGCGCCCCTTTAAAAATATAGCAAATGTTCATACATGTCCCCCATAATCTCTTTGTGTCAGCCTCTCTCTCTCCCTCTTCTCCAGTATCAGATTTCACAGCATATACCTCGAGTGTCCAATTAGTATAAATAGAGATGGGCGAATTTCTCAAAAATTCGATTCGGTCACTTCGCCGAATTTTCCGACAAAAAATAAATTCGAATTACTTCAGCACGAATCGCGTTAAAAAGCAGCTATTTCCAGGCTGCACAGAGCCTGCAGGGTGCTGTAGAACGTCGTGTCATGCTTAAATATGCAGAGGGAGCTTGGTTTGGTCTTCATACAATGTTGTGTTTTAGTATGACACGCAGATGACTGCCGCCGCTCTTAGAATCGCTTCACTATAAAATTCCCTGGGCACTCAAGCAGGAATGTAGCCTGATAAAGTCATGCCAGCGAAAGCTGGAAAAAAACAAGCTGAGAGCTCAGGTGGCAACATTAGTGACAGAGTGTGGAGGTGACGGCGGCAGCCACAGCAGCATGAGGTCAGGCAGTGGACAATGACATTCTGGAGGTGGCAAAACAGGAGGAAGCCACAGAAGGGCACAAATTGACTGAAGCGGAGGTCACGGCGGCAGCATATGAGGTCAGGCAGTGGCACAATGACATTCGGAGGTGGCCAAAACGGGAGGAAGCCACAGAATGGCCAATGACTGAGAGCGGAGGACACGGGGCAGCTGCATGAGGTCAGGCAGTGGCACAATGACATTCTGGAGGTGGCAAAAACAGGAGTAGGCCACGGAGTGGCACAATGACAAAGTGGAGGTGGGGCGGCAGCGCATGAGGTCAGGCAGTGCACAAGACCAGTGTGGAGGGAACGGCAGGAGTCACACAGCAGCATGAGGTCAAGAGTGGCACAATGACTTCTGGAGTTGGCAAAACAGGAGGAAGCCACAGAGTGGCACAATGACTGAGAGGGAGGTCACGGCGGGCAGCACCCTGAGGTCAGGCAGTGGCACAATGACACAGTGTGGAGGACATGGCAGAGCCACAGCAGCAGCTTTGAGGTCAGACAGTGGCACAATGACACAGTGTGGATGTCACGGCAACAGCAACAGCAGCAGCAGCATGAGGTCATAGAGTGGCACAATGACAGAGTGTTGAGGTGGGTGGCAATTCCAGTCCCTGGTAAAGATGGTGGTAGGCAGATGGAGAAACTGGCAGCAGATGTGTGGCATCAGGCGGGTGGCGGCATCAGAATAGTGGTTTGAGGCAGGTAGTTTGAACCCAGACTGACGCCTAAGGCATTGGTGTGTGGAAATCCTGGCGATCCACTCCTGATTCATCTTGAAAAGGCGCCCGTTCCACATTTCCCGTGGACAAGCGGGTTCTCCTTGGGGTAACGATGGCCCCCGCCGCACTGAACACCCGCTCTGATGCCACACTACTGCCGGGCAGGACAGCTTCTCCACTGCAAACTCGGCAAGTTGCGGGCCCCACATCCAGTTTTGGCTGCCCAGTAGTCCAGCGGATCTTCTAAACTGAGGTGGCAGAGTGCTGTCCAAGTAGGCCACAACCTGTTGGTTCAGGGGCTGCTCCAGGTCCGCTGCTGCTGCTGGCGACTGCCCTCCTCACTAGGCGGGTGAAGGAAGCTGCTCATCAGTGACTCCAGACTTAGGTTACTATGATGGAGCTGGTACTGCTCCTCCCCCCCACCTTCCCCAGCAGCCCGCGGCAGTAGTACGTGAGTGCTGAGGAACCCTCGGGCAGACCTGTCAGAGGAGGGACGATGCCGCACATAGCAGCGGCCAACTGATTACGGAGGATTTCCCTATTGTATTTGAGTTTGTCTTCCCTCTCAAAGCTGGGAAAAAGGCTCCCATTTTGGACCGGACGAGGGTCCAAAAAGGTGGAGAGCCAGAAGTCATCCCTCTGCCGGATGCTGACTATTCGGCTGTCATAGCCAGGCAAATAAGCATGCTGGGCCCTCGACAAGTGACTCCGAGGGGCTCCCCCGCCCCCATTTTCCAGATACGC
>JAODAL010051820.1:0-26433 GCA_025379985.1 Phyllomedusa bahiana | reverse complement strand
TTTTGGGCCAGGGAAAATGGGGGGGGGGAAAAAGCATTTTTAGCCATTTTTTTTGGGCTTATTTTTCCCGTATTCCCCAATCGGGTTAAAGGCGGAGAAAACTTTACTATGGGGGTCGGTAAAATTTACTTTGATTAAAAATTGTATATGTTTTTTTTTGTTTTATTACTTTTAAAAACAATAGAGCGAGTTTTTTAAAAAATTTGGGTTTTTTTATGTTGTCCCTTTTCGGCACCCAAATGCTTCTTTTTTTTTGGCATATGGAGCTGTTGTGGGCTTTTTTTTTACGAAATGAGTTGATGTTTTTTTTGGGTACCATTAGGGGGGGAAATGTGATGTTTTTGATCCCTTTTTATTAAGGTTTTTTGTGAGGATTTTGTACAAAATACAAAACATCCTGGTGGGTGTTTTTTTTTTTTTAAAATTTTTTACACCCGGTCACGGGTGCGGTTATAAATGAAAAGTATTTTTTTACTCAGCAGGTTGATAGATTACAGCGATCCACATTTGTTATTTTTTGAATATTTTACTGTTTTTTAAAAAATTTTAAAAACATTTTATTTAAAAAGGAAAAACACGTTTTTTTGGCATCCCCAAACAGTCTGGAGCCATAATTTTTTTTATTTTTAAATTCAGCTTTAAAAAGTAAAAAAAGCGGGGCTCACCTTTTAGCTTCCTTTGCGGTTTCCCCGGTTGGGGTCCCCTTTCCCCTTTTTTCCCCAAAATACAAAAAAGCATACAAAAAGCGAATCGGCTTCAGAAAATCGGGGAAAATTTTGGGTTTGGGGAGTGAAAAGATATGCTGGTGCGCCCCGGGTTTTAAAAAAATTTTATCTGTATTTTTTAAAATTCTTTTTTTAAAAGGGTCAAAATAAAAAACACCCGACATATAATCGAAAAAGGCCCCGGTAAATTTTAGGGGGTTAAAAATTTAAATGGAGCTATTTTTCTGTTTTTTTGGGTGTAGGGGGAATTTTTTTTTTGCGGGATGGCTGTTGTTTTTATTGGAAACTTTTTTTGGGGGGGGACAAGACTTTATGATCGTTTTTAAAACCCGGGTTTTTTGCAAGGCAAGGGAAAAAAATTTACTCCCAATTCCAAAGCAGTGTTTTTTTTTTTTTTTTTTAATTAGCTTTCACCGTGCAGTATCCGGGGACAAGTTAGTTTTACTTGGGGTTTGGGTGTTTTTTGGTGATCCCCAAACTTTATGTAGTTTTTTTTTTTTTTAAAAGCACAATTGTTTTGAAAAAAAGTGTTTTAGTGTAAAAAATATTTATGCACGCTTTTCTAATAGCCGAAATTTTTATTTTTTCCATATAAGAGCTGTGTAAGGATTTTTTTTTTTGCGGGATGAACTGATTTTTTATTGGATCACCTTGTTTTGATATGAGTTTTTGTGACTTTTTACCCCATTTTATGTGCTGCGGGATGAACAAAAATGCAATTCTGTGCGTTTTTTGGGGGTTTTTTTACGGCGTTCACGAACGGGTTAATTAACATGCAGATTTATTGGTGGGTCGTACGCACGGGCGATCCCAAAATAGGGGGTACTTTATTTATTTTTGATCTTTTTGGGGCGTTGGCGTTTGTAAAGGGGAAAAAAGGGCGATGTAGTGTTTTTATTTTTTTTTTTTTGTGTGTTTTTGCTTTTTTACATTTTTTTTTTTTTTCCATTTTTACACTTTTCCCCCGGGGGGAAATTGCATGAACAATCGTCAGTGTTATGCAATGGAGATCGCACACCTTATCGGGTATGGGGTTCCATGGCAATGTCAGTACGCTGCCCACAATGCATTGGGGGATGTGACGTCACCAGACAACCCGGATGCTTATTCGCATCCGGGCTGTTGGTGGGATCGTACCCGGCGCTGAAGCGCCATTACTGCGCCGGGTCGGCGGCGCAGGGTCATCCTGCCGGCCGCGCTGCGATGTCGGACCACGATGTCGCGACTTTGGGGGGTTAAACCCCCCCCCCAGAATCATCGGCCCCGGGGGGGGGATGGGATATTGCCAACGTAATTTACCGTGGTTTATGCCGCAACTTGCGGTCCGATTGGGGCGTCAAGAGCCTTTACGTACTCATACGTCAAATTTGGGGGGAAACCCCCAACCGAATTGCCCTATGGTACGGCAAAGGGGGTTAGGGGTTAATCACGTAAATTAATTAAAAAACATTTTTTAAAACATGATATTTTTTCATACATGATTGGTTAATCGGGGTCGCTAAAAAGACAGTTTAAATTTGCATGTGTATGAAGCAATAGTGATTGAACATTCGAAATCTCCTCTGTTTATTGGGGGGGGGGGGAAAGCCCTTTATTTCTGCCCTTTTGCGGGGCCTGCATCTGTTAAGGAAGCTGTGTGAGAGTATTGTACTTGATAAGGATGTATGCAGTAAAAAAAGTTTAACAAAATATCTGTGAGCTTAAAGAATGTAATGATTGAAAAAAGACTTTTGATGTTTTTTCCTTAAATTACATTTTGACAGTCCCAATGGGAGACGAAGAAAAAAACAGAATCCCCGCCCAGTAGGAGAGGTGAAAAAGAGAAAAGGGGAATATAGGAGAGAAAACGACCCTTTTAGTAGGCAAGGATGAGCGGAAGCGGAAGCCTTTTATGAGGAAAAGGAGAAGGTAGAGGTAATAAGTATATAGGACTGTCAATCAAAAAAGAAACAAGTTAACTAAACAAGTGCTTCAAAATTCCTGGCCACGGGCGTTGGCCAGGAATCAATTAAGCATACAGAGCTGAAAGACAGAGTTTACACTAGGAAAAAGGTATTATGGCCAAAGACGTGGTTTTGGTTGCAGCTAGAGATGGGCGAATCGATTCTAACGAAGTGGAATTCGTTTAGAATTTCAGGAAAACTTTGATTCTGAACGAAGTCGAAGTTTGGGGTGATTAGCAAACAAAGTGTGCTTTTGATTGATAAAATGGCTGCAAGCACATGGCGTTACATGGGGCAAAGAAGTCTGGGAGGAAGAAGGGCGTAGCCTACATGACATGTGCAGAGATGAAGCCAATCAGAGACCAGCGGGATTCTGTGACGTCACCGCACTATATAAGTCCGGGCCCGACGCTGGGAGCTCATACTGCTCTCACTGAACTGTGTAGGGGAGGTGCTGCCGCGGCTGCTTGTGATATCTCATACTAAAAAACTCACTTTTATACAGCGATTTTTGGGGTGTGTCACAGCTTGTCTCAGAGACTGCTTCTCTTACGTTCTAATTCTGATTTTGTGGGGTATTTGAACTGAAGTCCAGTGTTCGTCCAATGCAGCTGCATGTACATTTAATGTTATCTGCTCATTTCTTCAGCACATTGAATATCCAAGGGTTATCTAAGCCTGTTCCTGTTGTATTCAGTTAAAGAAACAGCGTTTTTACAATCAAAATACCACTTAATTTTTGGTTGCTCATTTATTTTGCGCAATTTAGATCCAGGGGTTAATAAAGCGTTGTTCTGCTGTTGTGGTCACTAAAAGAAACGTTCTTTTTCACCTCCAAAGAAGAAATTTTGCCTGTAGCATAATTCATAACCGAAGGTTAATTAAAAGTTTTTCTGTTGATGTGTACCGTAAAATACATGCCATTTTAACACGCTACAAAGCTGGTAATTTTTGGTTGCTCATTTCTTTTGCGCAATTTAGATCCAGGGGTTAATTAAACGTTGTTCTGCTGTGTGGTCACTAAAATAACGTCTTTTTTCACCTCCAAAGAAGAAATTTTGCCTGCAGCATAATTCATAACCGAAAAATACACGCAGTTTTAACACGCTACAAAGCTGGTAATTGTTGGCAGCATATTTATTTTGCGCAATTTACATCCAAGGGTTAACTAAGTATTTTTCTGCAGTTGTACTTAGTAGAAGAAACATTCTTTTTCACCGCCAAAAAATAAATTTTGCCTGTAGCATAATTCATAAATGAAGGTTAATTACAAGTTTTTCTGTTGTTGTGTTCCGTAAAATACACACTGTTTTAACATACAACAAAGCTGGTAATTGTTGGCAGCATATTTCTTTTAAGCAATTTACATCCAAGGGTTAACTAAGTATTTTTCTGCAGTTGTACTTAGTAAAAGAAACATTCTTTTTCACAGCTAAAAAATTTATTTTGCCTGTAACATAATTCATATCCGAAGGTTAATTAAGCCTGTTTGTGCTTCTATATTTAGTAAAATACACAGTGTTTTTAAACGGCACATACAAGTAAATTTTTCCTGCCCATTTGTGGAGCGCAATTTATATCCAAGGGTTACCCAAGCTTGTTAGTGGGTTCATTTGGAGTAAAATACAGGGTGTGTATTTATCATATACAGATATCTTCATCAAACAGTGTCTGTACATTTTAGAACAAACAGTATGTCAGACAGAGAGGTGGCAGGCTCTTCACCTGCGAGTTGCAGTGGCACAAACATTCCTGGAGCAGGCCCAGGTCGCAGCACAGCAAGGGGACATCGCAGCAGGGGTCACTGGGTGAGGCCTCAACTGCCGCTGTCATCTAGCGGCCGTGTGTTGTTCAGCAACCCAATGGTTCTTGATTGGTTGACTAGGTCATCCACTTCCTCCCAGATGACATCTGACAACCCCAGCCAAGAGTCGGTGGGAACGTCAGACACAACCCTTAGTTGGCATGGCCCGGGAGCGGGTCAGCAGCACTCACCTGTCCTCAACCCGACTCTGTCCCATCCGGTTCCCTCAGCCAGAGATCTACTATGTGGTCTGGGCTCAGCGCCACTATATAGCGAGGATGAACAATTTGAGGAGGGCAGTCAGCAGCTACTTGGCAGTGAAGAAATGGGGCCAATATCCCCTGCTTCTTGCAGTAGGCGGCAAAGTACAGATGTGGAGAGTGGCATGGGAAGTCATGTTGTGAGGGGTCAGCCACTGCATACCAAGACCAGTGATGAGGACAGCAGTGATGATGAAACACAAATCGATGATGATGTAGCCGACCGCACTTGGAAGCCGGGTGAGGCAAGGGCTTCATCATCGTCAGGAGAAGAGGGCGTCAGCTTGCGCGTCAGGCAGCGGTGCAGCCAGCAAGTGTGTTGTGTGGCCGTGAGTCAGCAGGGTAGAAGCAGTGTGAGGTCGGGAGCCAAGCGGCCACAGGGTAAAAAACCCGCTTCGCAGGTCCAAGAAAGTAGCGGCACAGGGGCTCAGCGAGGCAGCGGCGGTAGTAGTCACTCAGTGCGGAGCGTTGGCGGTAAAATCAGATACTCAGCAGTGTGGCAGTTCTTTGCTAAGAAACCAGAGGAGCTGAATATGGGTATATGTAGAATCTGTGTTCAGAAAGTGAAGCGTGGCCAGAGAGCTAACCTTGGCACCACGGCCCTGCGTCAACACATGCTTTGTCACCATCCGGTGGCCTGGGAGAAACGTGGCTCAGATGTGGTGGTCCATCCTGCCGCTGCAGCAACAGCAGCAGCAGCGCCCAGTGGCACGCATGCCATTGCAGCCAGTCAAGGCTCCACCACCTCTGCAGAAGGGAGCTATTTCTCTTTACCATCATCTCCCAGTCTAGATGCTCCTGCTCCTCGCTACTCATGGCGCCAGCAGTCGTTCAGCGAGGCGATTGCAAAGAGACAACAGTATGCGTCCAACCATCCTAAGGTGCAGAAGCTGACCGTGCTCCTGTCCAAGTTATTGGTACTGCAGTCCTACCCTTTCCAAAAGGTGGACTCCGCACCATTCAGATAACTAATGGCTTGTGCCGAGCCGAGATAGAGAGTTCCAAGCCGTAATTTCTTTTCAAAAAAGGCAGTACCAGCACTTCATAAATATGTAGAACAGAAGGTGGGCGAGTCCTTGAGCTTATCGGTTTGTTCCAAGGTGCACGGCAGCGCGGACGTCTGGAGCTGTAACTACGGTCAGGGCCAGTACATGTCCTTTATGGCACACTAGGTGAATGTGCTTCCTGCCCAGGCACACCAACATCTTGGACAGGAGATGCCGCTTTCTCCTCCACGTTGTCAAACTGCGGCTCCTGCGCCAATGTCCGCCTCCTCCTCCTCCACCACCACCACCATCTCAGCCTCCACAAGTACTGCTCCCTCATACCACATGTGTAGGGCACAGCAGTGTCACGCAGTTCTACACCTGGCTTACCTCGGCAAACTAAGTCACACAGGGGAGGAACTGCTCTGCGTCATGCAGCAAGAAATCGATGTGTGGCTTTCTCCGCGCCAACTGCAAATCGGAACCATGGTGACAGACAATGGGAGGAACATGGTGTCCGCTGAGGAAGGATGGTCCATGTGCCCTCCATGGCGCATCTGTTCAATCTGGTTGTGAAAAGTTTCCTGAAGTCTTCCACCGATCTTCAGAACATTCTGAAAATGGCCAGGAAACTGTGCATGCACTTCATCCATTCCTACAAAGCCAGGAACACCCTCCTCGAATTGCAGCGGCAGAATGGCCTCCCCCATATGCGATGTTTCCACCCGTTGGAATTCCAGCCTGCACATGTTGGACCGACTGTATGAACAGAGAAAGGCCATTAACAATTTTTTGATGATCCAGGCGGACAGGAGTACTCCCCTGTGTAACTTTGATGTCAGCCAGTGGCAGCTCATGCGTGACACCTGCCATTTGCTGAGGCCATTCGAGGAGGCGATGTTATATGTCAGTCGCCAGGACTACGGGATGAATAATGTCATTCCACTGCTTCATGTCCTGGAACAGATGCTGAAAAATCTTTCTGGGCCTGGGACTGGAGAAGTGGCGACCACATCTCGCGGCCACATGAGTCCGGTGGGGACTGAACTGGAGGAGGAGGAGGAAGACATTGGAGCAGAAGCATTGTCTGGTGAAATGAGTGGATTTTCAACCCAAGTGACAAGAGAGGAGGAGCAGGAGCAGCTGGAGGAGGTAGATGGAGATGAGGAAGACGAGGCAGATGACCTGCAAGCACCGTGGCAGTATACATTGGAGATGGAGGCAGGGAGCCCCTCGGAGTCACTTGTGCAGATGGCCCGCAGCATGCTGATTTGCCTGGCTAGTGACAGCCGAATAGTCACCATCCGGCAGAGGGATGACTTCTGGTTCTCCACCCTATTGGACCCTCGCTACCGATCCTAAATGGGAGCCTTTTTCCCAGCTGCTGAGAGGGAGGACAACTCAAATACTATTGGTGAAATCCTCCATAGTCAGTTGGCTGCTGCCTATGTGCGGCATCGTCCATCCTCTGACAGGTCTGACCGGGGGGTTCCTCAGCACTCACGTACTACTGCCACGGCTGCTGGAGGAAGGGGGGGGGAGGGTAGGAGCAGTACCAGCTACATCAGCAGCAACCTGTCTGGAGTCACTGATGAGCAGCTCCCTTCACCCGCCTAGTGAGGAGGGCAGTCACCAGCAGCAGCAGGACCTGGAGCAGTCCCTGACCCAACAGGTGTTGGCCTACTTGGACAGCACTCTGCCACCCCAGCTGGACTTCTGGGCAGCCAAACTGGATGTGTGGCCGCAACTTGCCGAGTTTGCAGTGGAGAAGCTGTCCTGCCCCGCCAGTAGTGTGGCATCAGAGCGGGTGTTCAGTGCGGCGGGGGCCTTCGTTACCCCAAGGAGAACCCGCTGGTCCACGGGAAATGTGGAACGACTGGCCTTTGTCAAGATGAATCAAGCGTGGATCGGCCAGGATTTCCACACACCAGTGCCTTAGGCATCAGACTACATCAGCCATGACGCCTCACCCAAACTGGGAGAAATGAGTCTGGGTTCAAACTACCTGCCTCAGCCAATATTCTGATGCCGCCACCTGCCTGATGCCACACATCTGCTGCCAGTTTCTCCATCTGCTTACCACCATCTTTACCAGGGACTGGTATTGCCACCCACCTCAACACTCTGTCATTGTGCCACTCTATGACCTCATGCTGCTGTTGCTGGTGCAGTGACATCCACACTGTGTCATTGTGCCACTCTCTGACCTCATGCTGTTGCTGCTGTTGTTGCTGCTGCGATCACCTCAACACCCTGTCATTGTGCCACTCTCTGACCTCATGCTGTTGCTCCTGCCGTCACCTCCACTCTCTGTCATTGTGCCACTCTGTGGCCTACTTCTGTTTTTGCTACCTCCAGAATGTCATTGTGCCACTATCTGACCTCATGCTGCTGCTGTGGCTGCTGCCGTGACCTCCAAACTCTGTCATTGTGCAACTGTCTGACCTCATGCTGCTGCTGCCATCACCTCCACTCTCTGTCATTGTGCCACTCTGTGGCCTACTCCTGTGTTTGCCAACTCCAGAATTTCATTGTGCCACTGCCTGACCTCATGCTGCTGCTGTGGCTGCTGCCGTGACCTCCACACTCTGTCATTGTGCCACTGTCTGACCTCATGGTGCTGCTGTGACTGCTGCTGTGACCTCTACTCTCTGTCATTTTGCCACTCTCTGCCCTCATGCTGCTGCTGCCGTCACCTCCACTCTCTGTCATTGTGCCACTCTGTGGCCTACTAATGTTTTGCCACCTCCAGAATGTCATTGTGCCACTGCCTGACCTCATGCTGCTGCTGTGGCTGCTGCCGTGACCTCCACTCTCTGTCATTGTGCCACTCTGTGGCCTATTCCTGTTTTTTGCCACCTCCAGAATGTCATTGTGCCACTGTCTGACCTCATGCTGATGCTGAGGCTGCTGCCAAGCACTCCACACTGTGTCATAGTGCCACTCTCTGACCTCATGCTGCTGATGCCATGACCTACACTCTCTGTCATTGTGCCACTCTGTGGCCTACTCCTGTTTTTGTCACCTCCATAATGTCATTGTGCCACTGTCTGACCTCATGCTGCTGCTGTGGCTGCTGCCGTGACGTACACACTCTGTCATTGTTCCACTCTCTGACCTCATGCTTCTGCTGTTGCTCCTGCCGTGCCCTCCACACTCTGTCATTGTGCCACTCTGTGGCCTATTCCTGTTTTTGCCACCTCAATAATGTCATTGTGCCACTGTCTGACCTCATGCTGCTGCTGCTCCCGTCATCACCACTCTCTGTCATTGTGCCACTCTGTGGCCTACTCCTGTTTTTGCCTCCTCCAGAATGTCATTGTGCCACTGTCTGACCTCATGCTGCTGCTGTGGCTGCTGCCGTGACCTCCACACTCTGTCATTGTGCCGCTCGCTGACCTCATGCTGCGGCTGTGGCTGCTGCCGAGCCCTCCACTCTGTGTCATTGTGCCACTCTGTAGCCTACTCCTGTTTTTGCTACCTCCAGAATGTCATTGTGCCCCTGTCTGACCTGATGCTGCTGCCGTGCCCTGCACACTGTGTCATTGTGCCACTCTGTGGCCTACTCCTGTTTTTGCTACCTCCAGAATGTAATTGTGCCACTGTCTGACCTCATGCTGCCGCTGTGGCTGCTGCCGTGACCTCCACACTGTGTCATTGTGCCACTGTCTGACCTCATGCTGTTGCTCCTGCCCTCACCTGCACACTGTGTCACTGTGCCACTCTGTGGCCTTCTCCTGTTTTTGCCACCTCCAGAATGTCATTGTGCCACTGTCTAACCTCATGCTGCTGCTGTGGCTGCTGCCGTAACCTCCACACCGTGTCATTGTGCCACTCTGTGGCCTTTGCTGTTTTTGCAACCTCCAGAATGTCATTGTGCCACTCTCTGACCTCATGCTGTTGCTCCTGCCGTCACTTCCACTCTCTGTCATTGTGCCACTCTGTGGCCTACTCCAGGACGGGGCCGGAAATGGGGGCGCAGCCCATAAGGGGAGGCCCCACATGACCCGGCGTGCCGTCCGGAGCGTGAGGTGAAGTGGGCGGAGCTGGGCGCGCATCGCTCGGAGGAGGGGCCGGCATATAAAGCCAAGCCCTGGGTGCGGCGCGGACTCAGACGTGTGTGGCAGAAGTGAGCAGTGAAGGCTGCCGCACGCATTTTCACCTCAGACTTATGGCGGGAAATTTAAATATAGACGAGCTGCTGGCGCAGCTTCGCAATGCTGCGTGGGAGCGTGGCCCGGCCTGGCTGGAGGAGCATGTACGGGGCGTGCTGGGGGGGGGGGGGGCGCCGGAATTTTCCTCCGTTCCCCTCAGTGCTGGCTCTGGGCCTGTGGCTCAGGCTAGGCGCCGGACACGTCCTCCGGAATGCCTGAGCCCTGAGACAACCCCCAGGGCCCGTGTCTGCCGCCAGAGCCCCTCTAGGGACCCTCCAGGCCGGACCGCGCGTTCCTCCGGCCGTTCGCGCACCGTCCGGTCTGGGAGGAATCCACCCAGGCGGGCGGGCCCAGCGGAGCGGAGCGGGCGCCACCTGAGTTCTGTGGTGGCGTCTGTGGCGGCTCCTGCATCATTGGATCCCATGGCGGTGGCGGGTGCCTCTGGCAATGTGCCGGTCAGGGGGCCCGCCAGAGAATGACAGCGAAGCCCGGAGTCGGACGTTAGAGCTTCACAGAGCAGCGGACGGTCGGGAAGAGTCGTCGAGGGATGGTGGGCGGCAGGTCCGAGTGGGCTGGTGCCAGATCAGCGAGTAGGGGACCCACTGGGGGGACCTCCATCGAGGGAGTCGGCTGGCTGCGTGCGGTCAGAAGTGCATCTGGTCCGGGATCGGCGACAGTCGGAGGACGGGAGGTTCGGAAGTTGTGGCGGCAGCCAGGAGCGGAGACAAGGACTTCAGGGAACGGTCAGCGCGGCTGGCGGCATCACAGCTCCCGTGCAGCCTGGTGAGTCTACATCTATGTGTGTATTGTCACCGCCGGGACAGGCGTCGCAGGGGCTCGCGGCGGGATTAGGGCCGATGGGCGGCGGGGTCTCGGCGTTGCAGGACTTAGCAGGAAGTTTGCGTGAATTTTTGTCACGCTTCCCGGTTTTGCCCGGGTCGGAGGGTCAAGCATCACCGATTTCTGCGTGGGGCAGGTGTTGACCTCCTAGGCGGGTACATTTGTCCCGCTAATGGGAGTGAGGGATTTGGGTAGGTCGGTAGCTGGGGGTTCTGGGGTGACTGTGTCGCTTCAAACCGAGCAGGATACTGTGAATCGGGTGCGGCTCGATGACAGAGCAAAGGGGGGAGGTTTACGTTTGCTTTGAGGGCCCACTAGGCGCTCATTTAAAAAAGGAGGTGAAAGAGAAAATTTGGAACAACGAGTATGTCGAAACATTTTCTCTGCTGCCGTTAGAAAAATTCAATTTAGCAAAAGGCAATCGGGATGAGAGCAAGAAGGAGGAAGAAGAAAGCACAGATGGCGGTTGATTGCACAGACATTTCAGAATTGGTTGCAAGCATTTGCTATTTTGGCAAGTGTCTTTGGGGAAAAAGCCCCTGAACATTTTTCAGCTCTTTATTGTTATCTAGATTTTATAGGGGAAGCGCAGATGGTTTATGGGGGGCAAGCATGGCTCCGTTATGGCGAACAGTTTCGTCAGCGGAAGGCGATTAGGCCAGCAATAAGATGGGACCAGAAGGATATTGGGTTATGGTTAAGGGTGATGGCTCCCACTCGGTATGGCCAGCCCTTTCAGGGCGGACCTGGAGGTTCTGGACAGCAGGGGGGCTCTGGGTCTTTTGGAGGTGGATCCCAAGTGGGATTCAAGGCCGGGGTCTGCTGGCAATTTAACGATAACCAGTGTAGGTTCGGGACAAGCTGCCGCTTCAAGCACGTCTGCTCAGTGTGCAGCGCTGCCTCCCATGGCGCAGCTCGGTGTTTTCGCAAGGGAAAGGGAAGAGGGTCTGGTCCTCCTCAAGGGGGTGACTCCGGTGAATATTCTCGCGATGGAGCCGTACCTAAATAGGGACCCGGACCTGAAAGCGGCACACTTTTTAGACGGGGGTTTTTGCAAGGGTTTTCGCATTCCATTGCCGGCACATGAGATCCCTTTCACGATAAGAAATTTGCGCTCGGCTTTGCTACACCGGCGGTTTGTAGCAGAGAAATTAAAGAAGGAGGTCCTATTGGGTAGAATGGCGGGTCCGTTCGGGTCACGGCCGATTCTGGACTTGGTGGTTTCTCCTTTGGGAGTGGTCCCTAAGAAGGAACCCCACAAATTTAGTTTAATGCATCACTTGTCGTTTCCGAAAGGTTTTTTGGTTAACGATGGGATCGACCTGGAATTGTGCTCCGTGGTATATACCTCTTTCGAAGCGGCGCTTCGTTGGGTTAGATGTTATGATCCCGGGGCCCTGTTGGCCAAAACGGGATAATTGAATCCGCTTCCGGTGTTGCGGTGCACCCTGAGAGTGTTCGGCTGTTGGGTGTTATTGGGATGGGTTGTTTTTTAAAGATCGGTGTTTGCCGATGGGTGTTCTATATCATGCTTCTATTTGAGCCTTTAGTCCTTGTTGAATGGGTGGTGCGTGACGGGTCAGGGTTATCATCAGATCTCATTATTTGGACCCATTTTCTTTGAATTTGCCAGCGGATCTCAGAAGGTGTGCGGATAGCTGTGGCATCCATGCATGGGTGGCTAGGACATTTCGGAGTTCCCATTGGCCCTGAAAAAACAGAGGGTCCCTCCACGTCCATTCATTTTCTTGGGATACGGATTGACCTCAGTTCGCATGGGAATGTCGGCTGCCAGAAGACAAATTGTGGTATGAGGCATGAGATTGGGTGGACTGCCTGGATTGTAAGAAGTGACGCTTCAGAGAATTACAATGTTGTTGGGGCAATCTGAAATTTTGCCTGCCGAATCATGCCAATGGGGAGGGTGGTTCTCGCGTCGTTGGGCAGGGCGACGGGAGGGTATTCGGGCGCCCATCATTTTATACGATTGACATCAGGACTGAGAGAGGATTTACAGGTATGGCAGTCTTTATTTGGATCAATACAACGGCGGTATTCTATTATCCTGGATAGGGCTTGAGTTAATGGGGATATAGAGGTTTTAACAGATGCGGCAGGGAGTGTTGGCTTTGGAGCTTTTTGTCAGGGGGAATGGTGTGCCGGGCGATGGCCTGAGGCATGGTTTAAGGCAGGTTTAGTGTAGAATCTAGCTCTCCTTGAGTTGTTCCTATTGTCTTGATGGATTTTATGGGGGTGGACCGGTTCAGGAACAAAAAAGTGGGCAGATGGGAGGTCAGGACCGGTTATAGACTGTATATGTCCACCACATTTGATTCAGGATGCCTAATGTGGGGGGTGGGTAAAAGGGGGGGGTATGGTACGCGTTAATCACTGTATTGCAATTTTGTCTTCTCTGTTGCCCCCCCCTTTTTTCTTATCATTACAGGGAGCGGTTAATTTGGATTTTCGGTTCACTAATCTGTGCACTGGGGGCACAGCGAGCGGCACTGGAGCAAAGTGGCATGACAATTGGGTATTCCCGGAAAGCATGGCTATGGTTCGATGGATCAGGACGAGAGGACTCCTATGGGGTCAGGTTGTTCCTGACTTTCCGCATTTTCTGTCTTGGGATCCTACTCCTGATATTGTTGTATTTCCTGTTGGGGGGGGGGACGACTTGGGGTTGCGTCCATTCAGGGAGCTGGATAAGGGACATTCGGTTTGATTTCTTTGCGTCTTTGGTCGTTTTATCCCCGAATGGTTATTATTTGTCCGACTAGTGCCTAGATTGGCCTGGAAGGCTGCTGAATCTTTGGCGGGGATTAATTGGGCTAGGCTCAAGGTGAATAAGGCGGGTGGAAACATTTGTGTTTAGGAATGGGGACTTGTGGTGATGCTACAGGAGTGTAGAACCAGGTTGTTGGTTGAATTCTGGCATAACGATGGGGTTCACTTGAATGCGGTGGGGTTGTATCTGTGGTCACGAGATATTCGCGAGGGGCTGGAGAGGGCTTTGGGGCTGGTGGGGGCGTCGCGCTCGTAAGGGGTCACGATCGCTATCTGGTGGCGAGTTGCGGTCCTTGGGGTCGGTGAAAATTAGCGGGGGAGTCAGGCTCGGCTTGGCTCCCAGTTTCTTACTGCATACATTTTTTACATGTTTTTGAACATGTTCATTTCTGCATGCGTTTTTGAGAAACACAATAAAAATGCATACAGTAATGCAACACGTAAACTCAGCCTAAATAACACAACATGCAGTAACGTAAGCAGTAAATCGTATGCATTTTTTTTTTTTTTTGCTGCTTTCAAAAAAACACAAGATGTGAACCCAATCTAACCCTTTATTAATGCTATTGGTTTCTAATTAGTAATTGGAGAATTGAGAAGCGCTCAATTAAGTAATAGCCAAACAACTTTAAGAAATTCCCATGTCAGTAGTCAGTCTCATGTCAGTATTAACTCAGCGAAGAGTACAGACAGGGCTGAAACATTCACAAATGAGAAAAAATATCCTCTTATTGTTACATAGTTACATAGTTTGTAAGGCCGAAAAAAGACAGACGTCATCCTGTCTCAGGATGCAATGCTAATGGTGTTGATCAGAGGAAGGCAAAAACCACCCCCATGAGGTATAAGCCAATTGTCCTCATTTTAGGGAAAAATTCCTTCCCGACTCCAATATGGCAATCTAAGAAAAATCCCCCCCCCCCCTCCCTCCCTCCCCACCATGGATCAATGACCCCTTTCTAAATCTGACACTATAACTTGTTTTTTTTCGTTATTTATTCACGCTCCAGAAATGGCATCTAAACCATTTTTGAACGCCGTTATTGAATTCACCATGACAAGTCCCTCTGGCAGAGAATTCCACAGTCTCACTGCTCTTACAGTAAAGAATCCCTTTCTATGGTTTATGTAGAATCTTTTGTTCCTCAAAGACGTAGAGGATGCCCCTTGTTCTTATACAGCCCTGGTATAAATAAATCTTGGGAGAGATCTATATTGACCTTTGATGTATTAAAATATTATTATGTCCCCCCCCCGAAGCCGTCTCTTTCTCTAAACTAATTAACCCTATTCTCTAATCTTTCTGGGTACTGTAGTCCACAGTACTTTTATTATTTTTGTTGCCTGCCTTGTAGCCTGTTCAAGCTCTACAATGTCTTTTCCTGTGCACTGGTGCCCAAACTGTACACAATATTCATGTGTGGTCTAACCAGTGACTTGTATAATGGGAGAATAATGTTTCTCATCATTGTGCCTCTATGCCCCTTTTAATACACCCCATGATCTATTAGCCTTGGCAGCTGCTGCCTGACATGGTGCTACAGTTAAGTTTTACTGTCCACTAGGATTCCCCAAGTCCTTCTCCATGTCACTTTTTACCCAGTGTTTTTCCTTTAACATGCAATCATGTAATGGATTTTTTCCTCCCCATGTGCATAACCTTGCATTTATCTGTATTAAACCTCATCTGCCATTTCCCTGCTCAGGCCTCCAACTTATCCAGATCCCTTTGTAATAACACATTGTGACGAAAACAGCCTAGTCCGCTGTTTACCCTTGCCCACACCGGCACAAGGAGAAACCAGGGATGACGAGAGATCACTCTCCTCGCCAGGACCTGAAACGGCGCCACCAGTTTCTGGTTTTAGTTATAAGACGGTCCGTGCCCATCTTATAACTCAAGGCCGAAACCAGCCTTGGGGTAGCTATATCATCATAGTCCGAGTATTAGGGCAGACAGTGTGTGAGGCCGTTGATCAAGCAGACTAACTCAGAATAAAGTTATAGATTTAATTTGCCTTGGAGGCTCCACTAGACAGATTAATATCTACACGATGGATAACATATCCAGGTAGGAGACAGATGCAAATACAATTATGGATACGACAAAAGGGCAGTTAGAATAATCAAGTTACCGGGTGTTGCTTGCTTGGGTGCCAGAAGGGCCGCATGGGGGGCAGGTGTGGCCTGGCTGCTGAGTGATGAGTGTCACGGACCTGCTCTCAGGTTACCCCATGGATAAACAGAAGAGCCGCCCTGGCCTCCTGGCTTATATCTGTGAGGGGACAGCCCACGTGGCAGCCCCTACACACCCCTGGGACGTCTATGCACTCTCCCACTCAGGTCATTGCAGTTTCTGATGCAAAACCAAAATGGAACTATAATGGCAGGCCAATCGGCACAGAACCGAGTCGGTGATACCATCAAGAAACCGTCTGGGCTTTCTGATGCCTGGACACAAACATGACCATCCTATGGGCTCTCAGGGTCCAGTTCTGGATATCTCAGTCCCCATGCGTCCTGGGAAAAACCGGGGGAGGGTGTTGCGTGCGGGGTAGCTCCTATTTTGCGATATGGACTAGCACTGCCCCAGTTATGAGCGCGATCGCCTTTAATGATATCGACAAACTCGGAGACGACCCGGACTGGGTTTTTTGATTAAAGTCTTTTGAAGCTTTTGCTCAGTGATATCAATTTACATGAGGATCCTTTCATGGGTTGACCCCATACTGTGTCGACTTCCTACAGAGGCATTACAATGGGGAGAGAGCTGGGCTGATTTAACATTGTAAATTGAGCTTGTCCTTGTGGTGGGCAGCTGTGATCTGCAGATTGTATAAGGTTGGGGAGAAGAAATGTCAGTGGGGGGGAGAAATAACGGACATCTACATCACACCTCACACCCTTTGAGGGCGGCTAGGGGGCAGCTCCTACCCGGTGCTCCACCACACGCCCACCTGAATCCCTCCCTTGTCGGGACAATCCATCGGCGTTGCCGTGGTTCTCGGCCCTCCGGGTGGCGAATGACGAGTTGTACTGCTGGAACGACAGGCTCCAGAGTAGCAACCTGCCATGGTTCCGGAGACCGTGTGGGTGCAGCTCAGAGGGTTGTGGCCCGTCGATCCACTATGAAATGCCGTCGTATAGATAGGGCTGCAGCCGCTGCAGGGCCACACTATCGCCAGAACTCTTTTTCATTATTCTCACCCTCGCGTGGAATAGGCCATTCCCTCGGCAGCAGCTTCACGGATCACGGTACATAACGGGATGTCCCTGTCCCGTTGTGTCCACCTTGGCTGAGCACTGCACCGAGGCCAAAGTCACTGGCGTCGGTTTGTACTATAAAACTGCGGGTGAAGTCGGGCGGCTTGTAGTACTGGGGGAGCTGAGCAAGGCGGCCTTGACGGGCTCGGTAGGCCGGTCTAGCAGTCGTTTGTCCAATCGGATGCGGAGGGCAACATCTTCCTGGTGAGGTACTGTCAGGGGCTTTGCAGGCTACATAGTGTGGAAACAAACCTCCTATAGTAACCAGCGGTGCCCAAGAAAGAATCACCTGCTTCTTGGTCCCTGGGGGTGGGCCAGGATGCGATGGCATTCCACTTTTCACGGGCTCTGGCTTCAAGGCCCCCCCACATACCCGGTGCCCAGGTAGTGGACCTCCTCATGCCCAGCTGGCACTTTTCGGCTTGGATGTAAGCTGCCTGGGCGGATAAGTCCCCAAGCACCTGCGTCAGGAGCGCGCCTCGGCGCGCGCGCCGCCACCATCTCACAACCTCCCCGCGCGTCGCGCGGCTAGGCCTCTCCTCTCCGGCCGCACTCCCCACCCCCCCTCCCCACCCGCATCAAGGTATAAACCGAAGCAGCCCCTGTATCCTTCGCAAGTTCCCATTAAGCAGCGTGGTTGACTATCGCGAGCTGGAAAAGGGTTGGCAGGGGCTATTTGTTCTGGGTCTCACAGTGCACAGAACGAGTGGGCACTAGAGACTATGTCGGACTCGTACAGTTTCCGTAAGGTGGTCGTGATAAAAGGCAGAGGTCGTTTGGTCCACGGGTGTTGCCTCACGATCCGTGGGTCAGGGGATGCTTCGCCTCAGGCTCATTCCCCGAGCGTCTAGATCCATAAGGTCAGGTACTGTAGGCACCCTGCGCGCCTAATGAATTCGGGTCCAGGGTACACGGGTTTTGAGTTGCTCGGGGCGATGTGAGGTGTAAGGCAGTTCCCAAGTGACCGTGACACGTCATTGAAGGACCACCTGGTGTGTCCACGCAGAATCGGGTGGGTCAGATCCTTCATTTGGGGACAGGAAATACAGGCGATGTGCCAAGGGGGCACTGTTCGGAACCCTGGTTTGCACCCCCAGCTTCAGCATCTCGTCAGTATCTCCTCCCGATGTGCTTGCTGCACTCGGGGGAGACCCGATATGCTGAATCAGGCCGGGTTTGGGGAGGTGATCCCCGGTGTCCCGGGTCGTGGAGGATGGGACGCTGACTTCCGTCCTTTCCAGGCACGTTAGTGAACAATGGCCCGGATGCGGGTCCACGAGGGGTTGCCAACAGCCTGGGTCCGTTGGTCAATCCAGAGATGTCCACAAAATTCTCCCAATCCTCTATGGACCCACACATGCACTGGACCGGGTTCAAGCATTGTTCCAAGAGGTTCTCCGTTCACTTTCCTGGGCAGGTTGCACACGCGGAAGGGCTAATACCTCCTCGCTCATGATCGCACCGTTGATCATTGTTCACGTGGGAAGGCCTTCCGCGCCTTCTCTCCGGGCAGTGGTCCAGGGGTGACAGGTACGTGACTGCGTTGAGCTGCTGGCGCACGAACATATGGGCCTCCAGGCTTGTGATGTGAGCTTGTCCTGTGGTACAGGGACCAGGACCCACTTAGTCATTGACCCAACTGGTAGGTCCTCTCACAAGGCCAGTCTGGTCGTACCTCAACTGCTTTTCTGGGATACGAGCCTGGGGGGCCCTTATGCCATATTCTCGTGACTAGCTGCGTGTTCAATAGGCCTGCATTTGTCACGGGAAGTCTGCACGATAGTACTATTACTCAAATGACCGACACTAAGCGGTGTGGTTGCTAAAGGGTCTCCTTCTCCAGGACGTTACTCTTCATCGACAGAGCCATGGGGTCCCGTACACGTGCCCGATACAGGAGCGTTCTTGAAGGGCGCTTCGAGAAGAGATTCCGTTGAGGCTAGTGCGGACGTTGTCCCGTGTTATGCGATTGTGCAGGGGTGGGTGGGACGGTTAAGACCGCATCCCAGTCGCGCTGCGCCTCAGTAGTGGGTGTCGACCGCATCGAGTCAACATGATCTTAAAGTACATTCTGCTTCAGGGGTGCCATTTGAACAGAGCGGTTCACACAGAGCGCATTAGTCTGTGGGTGATACGGGCTGGCCTCACAGATGTTTGAACCTTGTATTAGGCCTTACACAGATGGACTCCAGAGGTTTTAACTGACTCGAACATGCGTAGAATGGGTCGCTCCCTGTCGGTGAGGCATTTCCTGGGGAAACGCCCACTCGGGAGATAAAGTTCTCCAGTAATGCCGAAGCCACCTTGTCGGCCCGAATGGATGGACGACAAGGCTACCGCGCTTCCAGGGGTACGGTGGGTAGTCTACATGTGTACCCGTCGCGCAGGTATGAAGCGTTTCACAGGAGTGCTGGATTGGACAGCGAGTCCAAATTTAAATCCTCAAGCCACCCATCCGCTGAAGAAGGTCTTCGTCTATGATAGGTGAGGAGATGGTGTTCTGTTAGGGGCTTTGTGCCTCGGCCCCGCCGTCCCTCTACCTCTGACACGGTGGGTGTACAACGATAGTGACCTTTGAATATGGATTTAAAAAAGTACATATTTGGTTCTGTGATTGAGAGACCAGGCAGGTAGGGGCAAGCCACGGTGTCAGCAGTTCCGCATTCTTTGAGACGCAGTAGAAAGATGCTGGGACCGAGGCGCTTTCTTTGTCCGTTGGTGATCCCTTAGGTGTGGACGGCCATTGAATCGCGTGCGCGAGCAGACCCGCAACAACTACGCCATGGATACGGAGTAGGATACGACAACGCTACGTCCGTGTCAGGTGTCCTCTCTCTGGGCACGTTCCTCCGTGTGGGTAACCGCCGGTATGGGACCGGTCTTCGGGATGGGTACGAGCCGTCGTTATGGTGCCTCATGATCCACCGTGTCGCGGTGTGTCTAGTACGATGGGGTGGCGCTGTTAGCCGCCTTGCTTTCTTGAGAGCTTTTCTAGGCTGTCGTCAGCTGCTAACACTGTTGAAACTCCTCTGTATATGGACGTGGCCAGAAATGAGAGAGAATGCCCACGTCATCTGTGGTTCCCTGTGGGGTATTCCGTATTCGTCGCTGAGCCCTCAGACCTTACTGACCTTCCCTGCACTTCACCTGGTGTCCGATGGGAGGAGTACGTCGGGCCCCTGGAGGGGTCGACTCCTGTGACTCCTGGCCCTCAACACTCTGCGCGCTGACAGAGCGTGGCCCAGTCGGGACCGCTGTGCCAACCGCTTAGGTGGGGGCTCCCGTCCCGCCCTCACGGCGTCGTAGTATAGTCGCTCAGTCTGCTTGGCCTTATACTCCGTGGCCCTAACCAAGACCATTCGCCTGTGTTGTGGAGGAGAGCCCCTTGCCCGAGTGACCTTCCTGGGGAGGCCCGGCCTCACCTGCTGTGTCTCCCACCTAGACCAGTGGTCTGTCCCCGCTTGTTGGTTCCCTCTGATGGCCGACACCTGATGAGGACGCAACAAAAATACCAGCAGTGGCTTTGGCTGGACACATCAGTGCTGCCCTAGTTGTCAACCTGCTGACCTTATCTCCTCTCGGACATGATGAGACTGTGGGGCACGCAACGCTCCGCATGTCACGCCTGCTACTCCGCGCAGATACTCCCGATCAGGTATGCATATTTAATAAACATTGTGTTCACAATATTAACAGGAGATTGGATTGATCTGACGCATCGCGCACATTTGGGGGGAGCAGACCTTGGGCTGTCAGGGGCCCTCAAAAACGGGCTACCAGCCGGGCCCCAAGTGTGTCCATAACAGAATACTCGAGGAATGTTTGGCGACACTCCAACCCTCCTGCATTCCCTGCCCGGCACCCCAGTCCAAAAAGTACACCTTGGCCACTGGCACCGCCGGCACAACGCCTAATTTACGGAGACAGCGCAAGTCTTTCCGGGTATCCATGTTCTTTGGGAGCACCAGCTCAGGCCGCGCAACAACAGTTTCATCTCAGCGCCGGTGTCCAAGAGTCGCCATGGCCTACACAGACGGCCTACAGGTGACTGGCTGTGTAGTTACATCAAGGGGCCTTCCCCCACCCTCACCAGACACACAAAAATACTATTGGGGCCTTGTGGAAAGGGACGTGAGGATTCGGGCCTTTCTTTTTTTTTGTGGCGCTGGGGGTGACATGCGGCCTGAAATGTCCGGGCTGTTTGCAAGGTGACAGAGTCGGGGTTTCCCCACAGTTGTGGAGCATGGGCTGGGGGTCCCATGGGCTTAGGGGTAGGGACAACTGGCCATGCAGGCTCTTACCCACTCTCCAGATGGTGTGCTTCCTGGCCTCCACGGTAGACCGATTGTTGGCTTATCATCCGCGAGGCATTGCTGTGGCAGTGGCCCCCTCAGGTTTCCGGTCAAGAAGATGCTGCTGGCAGTCCTCTGGGCTGTTCACAACAAACTGCTCCGGGCGATGGAGCTTCCTTCAGCTGCTGGACGGTGGTGATCTTTAGCCACGAAGATCCACTGGTCGGAATGCTCTCTGGAGGGCCCGCATGTGTCGGCCCCAGCTGTCTGTGGACCCCGCTTGCAAACTCCGGAGCTTCTTCTGTACATCTAGGAGTGGATTGTACTGCCGGATCAGTGCCTGCTTGATTCCCTCGTAGGTCAAGCGGTGGACTCGATGGGCAGGTCCCCGAAAGATCGCCAGAGGCTTTACCGCTGAGACGGAGGAGTCAGGAACGAACCCATGGTCATCAGGCACATGGGGTCTGGCGGCACCAAATTCTTTCATATGCAGCAGGAAGGTTTCCAGGTCGCCCACTTTCTATCCAGCATGGGGAAAGTTCTCCGCTCTCAACTTTGGGGACCCGGGTCTCAGAAGGCTCTTGACTAGCGGGGTTGGACTTGGCCTTTTCCAGCTGAAGCACCTGCATTGGTGGTCACGCTCACGCGACGATCCTCCATCCGCTCCAACACGTTCTGAACTGTAGGATGGGCCTTGTAGGAGTCGAGGTCTCCAGCCTCAAGCTTAGCCAGGGCAGCTTGCAGAGAAGATAATAGCCGCATTGGGAGCTGCCCACTGCGCCACTGACCACCTGCGACTGGATCCTTGGAGCCCGGAGCTGGACTCCTCCTCGCCTTAATGTCAATAGCCTTGTCTGGGACGAGCTCCTCCTGGCCTACTTCACCGACCTGTTCCTACTGGGGCTACAGCTCTGCCACTTGCCGCGAGACCAGCCATCCTTGCCAACGCAACACTAGATACTTGACACGAAAAACCGCAACCTGAATGCACCAAAATTTGTATTTGCATCTGACTTGTCTAGTGCTGAGTTAGTCTTGTAAGACCCGCAGCAGGCAAGTGTAGCCCCTAGTGGCTCGAGAGAGTCCTTAGTGTCTTGTGAGTAGGACAACGCCACTCTCTCACACACTACTGATATTGTCTTTGATTCCACGCTCTGCCACCAATATGTGACAAAAACAGCCTAGTCGTGTGTCCCTTGCCAACACCGGGCACATAGGAGAACCAGGGAGGACGAGAGATCACTCTCCGTCGCCAGGACCTTCTGAACGGCTGCCAACAGTTTCTGGTTTAGTTATAAGGACAGGTCCTGACAGATCTGATAACAGGCCGAAACCAGCCTTAGGGCAGGTAGCTATATATATAGACCGAGTATTAGGAGTGTGAGGCCGTTGATCAAGACAGACTTAAACTCAGATTAAAGTTTATAGATTTAATTAGCCTTGGAGGGCCACACTTAGACAGATAATGATTACACGATGGGGATAACAATATACTGGTAGGAGACAGATGCAAAATACAATGTATGGAGTACAGAACAAAAGGGCAGTTAGAATAATCAAGTTACCGGGTGTGCTTGCTTGGGTGCCGAAGGCCGCATGGGGGCAGGTGTGGCCTGGCTGCTGAGTGATGATGTCACGGACCTGCTCTCTAGTTACCTCCTGATCAAACAGAAAAGAGCCGCTGGCTCCTGGCTTATATCTGTGAGGGGACAGCCACGTGGCAGCCCCTACCACACCCCTGGGACGGTCTAGCACTCCTCCCACTCAGGTCTGCCAGTTTCTGTGATGCAAAACCTTAAAATGGACTATAACTTGCAGGGCATCGGCACAGAACCGAGCGGTGATACCATCAGGATGATCTACGTCTGGTTGCTTTCCTTGACGCCTGGACACAAAACATGCCCATCGCCTGTTGGGCCGCCTCAGGGTCCAGTTCTGGCATTATCTCAGTCCCCGATGCATTCTGGAAAACCGGCGGGAGGGGTGTGTGCGTGCGGGGTGATAGATCCATATTTTTGCGATATGACTCGCCCTGCCCCCCAGTTATGAGCGGATCTGCCTATAAAATCGATATGCAAATCGGAGATAACCCGCTGGGTGTTTGGTATTTAAAGTCTTTTGAAGCATTTGCTCAGTGCTAATCAAATTACCTGAGGATCCTTTCATGGTTGACCAGCTATGGCTGCTTCCTACAGAGGCATTTACAATGGGAAGATGAGCTGGGTCTGATTAACATGTTGAGAAATTGGAAGCTTGTCCCTGTGGTGGGCCAGCTGTGATCTGACCAGATTGTATAAGGTTGGGGAGCGAGGACTTGTCAGTGGGGGGATGAAGAATAAAGTGACTCTTCATCACACACAATTATCCTCATATTGGTAGTTGATTACAGTAGCTTAGGTAATCGTCTGCAAAGATCGAATATTCTACAGTGTAATCCCTGTGTAAGATCATTAATGGGAAAATGTTCTAAAGAAGGATAGGGCTGACCAATACGTGACCTTGTGGGTACCCCAATAGTTACAAAGATCCAGTCGAGTATGTACCGTTAATTACTACCTTTGTTTTTTCTATCAGTGAGCCAGTTGCTTACCACATGCACATCATTTTCCCCAGTACAAGCTCTCATTTATTTACCAACCTTTATGTGGACCGTATCAAATGCTTTAAGAAAAATCTATATATATCCGACATCCAGTGCCTAACCCCGATCCAGTCTAGCACTGACTTCCTCTTAGAAGTGATGAGATTAGTTCTGTAGGACCGATCCTTCATAAACCCATGCTGGAACGGCATTATACAATTTATTTGACAAGTGAGAACTCCAGGATTGCATCTCTGAGATAACCTTCAAAATTTTTAACTACAACAGAGGTTAGCCTTACCAGCCTATAGTTTCCTGGATCACTTTTTGGACCCCTTATTTGAATATTGGCAACCACATTTCTATGCGCCAATCCTCTTGGGACATATCCCGTTATTAGCCAGTCCATAAATATTACAGAATAGGGGCACTATCTATTGACATCACCTTAACTCCCTTAGGACAAGTGGGTGTATGCCATCTGGACAGAGGGATTTGTCTATTTTTAATCTTCCTAAGGCGGAGAAAAAAAACCAACAAAAAAAAAAAAAAAAAAAAAAGATGCCTTCTCCTGGGTTTAGACAGAAACTTTTAAGTTGGAGTTTACCTCATCCCTCTGTTCAACAGGAAGGCTCATCCTCCTGGTAATACAGTGGGAGAAGAATTTTGTTTAATAGGTTTGCTTTTTCCTCATTTTTTCGGGGCCCTATAATGTCTCTCCTCAGTATTTTATTTAAAAGGGCCAACAATTTCTTTTAAACTTTTTAATATTTATATTAGTTCAAAAAATATTTGGGGTTTAAGTTTTACATTTCTATTGCAATACGTCACTTTCTGTCTCCAGCTTTGCTGCCTTTATCTTTATGTTACACACTTTATTTTCTTCCCTATATGTTTTTAGCGCCTCTTCACTGCCCTCCTGTTTTAACCGCTGTGTAACACGTCAGCGCTATGGCTTACTGGGATTTTTAAACATTAGTCTTGAGACAGGCTCTGAGGCTACACATGGGTCAACAATAAAAGAAGATTTTACTCATCTATGGATTCCGGCCTCCTGCTGATATCAGTTAAGGATTGTACCTTCCATTAATTTGCGTTTGCATGACTCAATTTACAGACTTTAGGCCACTTTCACATGAAATTTTAGTCTGTATATTGCATCAATATTTGTTAGTCAAAACCAGGATTGGGCCCAAAACAAAAAAAGAAAAGGTGCAGATCTTTGCAGTACACTTTTCTTTTTATTTTCCACTCCTGGCTTTGGTATATAAATGCTTATGTACTGACAGGTGAAGGGGCCTTAAATTCTTTGTATTTTACCTATTCTCCCATAAGTTTCCATCAATAAAGAAGGTTCCCATCCTTTCAGCTCCCTCTATACGTTTGTGACCCTGTTCAGTCAACATCAATTAGTCCACAAATGTATATTATCAAGTGACTCAAAAACACAGCAAGAATGCTCACGGAATTTAGCTTCAGGCATAGGGGAGGGGCTCATGGCAGAGGGCATAGTGAGTAAGATTCATGGGGTTCAGTGAGGGTTAATAGTTGAAAGAGAGAGAGGAGCTGTGGATGGGCTTGGCTTAGTCCTTAAAGGGATGCTCCAGGGCTGATTATTGCTTGTTCGTCCAGGAGTAAAAGTAGAAGAGAAGACTTATACTTATCTCCCAGATGCTCCCGTTCACTCCCAGCTTCCAATGCATTCATCCCGGGCTGAAGCAGTGAACCTTCAACATTCACGTAACAGCTCCAGCCAATTACAGGCCAGAGAGGTCACGTGCCAGTGATGTTGTGGCAGGTGATTTGCTCGAGGTGTCATGTGAGTGATGGACGTTCACTGCTTACTTCTTGGTTAAACCGACCGGCAGCCAAGAGTGAACAGGAGTGTCCAGGAGGTAAGTAGGAGTCTTCTCTTCTATTTTTACTTATTCCCCGGCAGATGAATGAGCATTAATCAGTCCAGGACCACCCCTTTAAATAAGAAGAAATGGAAAGTACAGACATCTTTCCTTTGGGAGCTGGAGGCTGGAGAAGTTCCCACCCACCCTGAGTTGATTGTCCTTGTTCTTAATTTTGGGGTAGTTGAGGTGAATGCTAGAGTCTCTTATTTGTCGCACTGCTGGGAGCCCAAGGGGTGCTTGACAAAAGTTGGTAAAGATGTGTAGACAATTCATGGCACTCATTAGGATACTGTTACAAAAGTGATTTATTCAAACCATAAAGATGTGGTGCAGGTGAATGTCAGCTCTCCTTATATACAATATGTGAAATATGTACAGAAGCAAGCCTTCAACCCAAAGGACCTTGGAGGTGGGGGTGAGGAGCTTCATACAGGAGATTGCATCAAGCTCCTCACTCCCATCTCCAAGGTCCCTGAAGCACTTGTGTGTGTTCCATTCTGCCCGTTGTCTGACATCTCCATTTACCCAAAGCTGAGAAAGCTGAATGATGCCAGATACCCGCATCTAGAAACTTGAGTATGCCACTTTTTCATTCATCTTTAAAATGCTGTGATACTTATTTTTTTCATCACATTTTTTGAGTGCTGTGGAATTCTTCTGTAATTATTACGTGGTCTGGACTGTTCTGCTGGCACCATCTTCAGATATTTTTTCTGAGTGCTGCATTTTCTGAGTGCTGCATTATATATATATATGCTTGCAGAGCAAATAGTCTGGGTCTGGTTTTCGCAGAAGCAGTCATAGAGTTGGGTGGGTGACTGCTCCCACATCTCAGGGCCCCAAGGCTTTAGTTTTGGTTTGCCGTATGTAAGCCTGGAGCTCAGGGGGGTGAGAGT